>VDFB02373529.1:0-17248 GCA_007258455.2 Sequoia sempervirens
CAACCCATGAGGATCACGTCAGTCAGATTTCAAGTTAAATGGAGTTGCAGAAGTCTTGAAACCAAGCAGTTACTATAAATAGTAAATCATCTCCAGAAACATGCTATAAGTAGCAAGTTGGCACGAGATGGCAATGTGAATAGATCAACTGGATTATGAGGATCTTGTGGCGCGAATTCCAAATCAATCCAAGCTCTAGAAGGGTGAAAATCATAAACTTACTAAATATAGCAAACCAAGGCAAGCAAGCTAAAAAATGTCTAAGTCTAAGAAACGTACTGCTCACCCTTTGAAATGCGCCCATGTTGGATAGCTGGTAGAAGGATGATAAAAAGTTTTCAAATGAGAAATTCCTGTTGCCTACTCCAAATGCGCCCAACTCCAAGAGGCATGAAGGAAAAAGTTTCTAAGTATGTGAAATTTCCTGCTTGACCTCCTAAATGCGCCCTCAACTTGATGGAGATGATAAAATTTTTTCTAAATGCGCCCTCATCAAGCCAAGGTGAAGAAAGTTTCTAAGTGTTGTTAAATTCCACCTCCACACTCCAAATGCGCCCAAGGAGAGGGATAGGGTGAGAAAATGGCTAAGGGAAAGTGTAAATTCCTCCTTGACCTCTGAAATGCGTCCAAGCTAGGAAAGCATGTTGTGGATCCTCCAAAGGCGTTGGGATATTCCTGCTTGACATGTCAAATGCGCCCAAGTTCAAGGTGGCTCTAGGAAATGTGCTAAGGCATTGTTATTTCCTCCTCAACATGTCAAATGTGCCCAAGGATGTTGAAGGTGTTGGCTCTTTAAAAAATGTTCTAAGTAATGTTGAATTCCACCTCTATACCCCAAATGCGCCCATATTCAAGATGACTCTAGGAAAAGTTTGCCAAGAAATTGTTGATTCCTCCACCCGAAGCAAAATTCGCCCAAAGTGAAGAGAGATAGTGGTGAGGAAATATATGCTAAGTGTTAGGAATTCCTCCTCACACCCTTAAATGCGCCCATGATTGGAGAAAGATGGATGGGAGAAAATTTATCTAAGGTGTTCATGGAGATGATAAAATTAAGTATTGAAATCTCTCCTCCCCTAGAGGAATACGCCCAACCTTAAGAGAGGGTGATAAAATTTAATAAGGCATGGATAAATTGGCAGTAAATACATCAAAATGCGCCAACTTCATGAAGTTGAAGGAAATTGTCCTAGGCAAGGCAAGAGGAAAAAATATGCCCAAAGATGAAGAATAAAGATTAACTTTGATGAAAATATTTTTTCTAAGGTATAAATTGCAAAAAAATTAAATGTACCCCTTCATAGTAATACACATGAATTTTGCACGTTTTGAGGGGAATTTTCTTCTGGGTATTGGATATTTTCAACAAGGAAATGATTTTGAAGCCTTACACACTTCACTGGAAATTTTAAGATGAAGATTTTTGATGGGCACCTGGTTGATGAAGTTTTCTAGGCAGAGGATGTGAAATTTTCTAAGTCAAAGGGAGAAATATTGAGGAGGAACACCTAGGTGATTTGTGATGAATTTTGTAGAGGAAATAAATTATTTCTAAGGAAGATGAGTTGGAAATTTGGCTAAGGCATGAAGAATTTGAAGATAAAGTTTGCTAGAGGAAAAGGATGAACTAGATCACTCAGACCTTGGAGATCAAAACATGGATACCAGGTGAGTAAAGTTGATTTATATTATAAAATGTTTTGATGCTCTTCTTTTGTTTGCAGGATGAATGCCGGGACCAAGGTGAGAAGACTTAAGGTGATGAAGCAAACACCCTAAAACAATGTTGCAACCTTGGAAGAGATGAAGTTACATGTTTCAAGCTGCTCCATGATTCCTCATTTGTGCCCAAACCATGAAGGGAGATGTTGGAAGAAATGGCTAAGTGTTGAGACTTAGTATGTGCCCAACTCAAGTGGCAAAGAAGAAATTTTTGAGTTGAAGACGAGAGAATCCTTCCAAGGTCAGGATGGAGGGGGAAAGATGGGAACCCAAGTGTTAATGGTCACCATCAAGTACTTCAAAGTTGAAGAACGACATCAGGGAGGAAAATCATCGTCGAGCAGGAGAAGGAGGTTGTGGGCTTAAAGTTAGATCGAGAATGTGCCTGCCATGTCCATTCAAGGAGTCGAAGCAGTGTTGACCAGACTCAGGTCACTTGCAGTCAGAGAAAGAATGGTGCGAATGTGTCTATGGACAAGAATCTTCTAGAAGGATGGTGGACATTAATTGCTCATTTACTACCCCACTCTTCTTGGTGGCAGTTTTTAGGGTTAGGGTTTATGTGGCACGATCTGAGCCATCCATCTGATTGTAATCTGAGCCGTCCATTGGACTTGGCCAGCTATAAAAGGGGCATTCCCCCTCATTTGTACCTAATTAGAATAGCAGAGAAGGAATAGAGAGATATCGATAGAATAGAAGGTAGCATAGTTTGATAGTTTAGCTTAGATTGAAAAGGAAGGAAAGTCTTCCATTTGAATACTTTGTAAGAAGTTGTTGTGAACACTTTAATAATAAAAGAGTTTTCATTGATGGTGATCTCTTCTTTTGTTGTGAGTAGTTAGCAAGGCTTTTTTCGTCCTTCCAATCCACTTAGAATCTTGAAGTAGCTTAAAGTAAAGTAGATTTCATTTCATGCAAGTAGTTAGTAATTGTGGAATGTGGTGCTCAATTTGAACAAAACTTCACTTATCCATACCACTAGTGGGCTTGCTGACGGTGGGTTCGCCTTGCATGGTCAACTGGAACATTGTGAACTTAACTTTGATTATGGTTTATATGTTGGCATGTGTCGTTGTGATGGTGTCTTCATGCTGAATCATGATTTGAATACTTTTGATCACTCCTCTGAAGATTGCACTAGTTTTGTGGAAGCTATCCGAAGCAAGGCAAAGCAAAACCTAGTTGAATTCTACGAGAATTGATCGCCATGTACCACGCCTTAGAGTAGATTATAACATCTCTTATCCCTGCACTCATTTAAATTCAGTATATTTCTGCTTAGAATTAGGAAATTTACACTTACCTGACAAATCCTTCGAACCACATAAAAACCCTCAGTCTTTAATTTGCTGTCTGTTGTCCATTGTTGAACAATTGCGCAAGTCCCCTTGAAATACCAGCAAATCACATTGAGCCAATTGAGACTATCCACCGCCTAGAAGGAACCTTGGAGTTGAACGCACGAACTCTCTTGCAATCTTAGTGTGCTGGATACTTTGATCAAAAGAGGATAGAGTATTTGTTGGAAACTTTATTCTGTGTTGGTGCGGTCACGAAAAACACATCAATAGAATTGGACTAGAAGGAGGGCTACTAACAGCTACAACATACAGTTATATTGAAGTAGAAAGGGTTTGAAGCAGTGTTCCACGGGCCTGGGGGACGGGGAAGCGGGGGGACGGGGAAACGCGTTTCGGAGACGGGGGGACAAAGGGCCTACGTTTGTGGGCGGCGGGGGGACGGTGGCGGGGTGGCGGTGCTGATATAGTTATACATATACTTATAGTACTTGAAAAACTAGTTTTGAAAAGATGTATAACAGTATAATAGTATAAGAATTACATTTTTAAATGAAACTATAGGAAATTACTCAAATTAGTAAAATTATAACATAGCAAAATTTGAAATACTAAATCTAAATACGAAGATATCTTGAATGCTAATTGCTAAATAAAATTTGACAAATGAAATTGTTAAATTGGAGATTTCTATTATATTGAAAATATGAATATCTGATGTCATATGAGATATCACAAAGTCTATAAAGATGATTACATGATTCATCATTACAATGAGTAGCAAATGCCAAATGGAAAATAGTAAAACAATAAACTAAATAGTAAATACATATACTAATAGCAAAATGTCAAAATTCAAAATGTAGTAAATACAGGAAACTCCTGGGCGTCTCCCAGTCTCTTAAGAAACACCTAGGCGTCTCCCAAGGAGACTTGGAGACTTGGAGACGTCTCCCAAGGAGACTTGGAGACATCTACAGGAAATTCTTGGGCATCTCCTAGTCTCCCAAGAAACGCCTGGGCGTCTCCCAAGGAGACTTGGGAGACGTGGAGATGTTTCCTTGTCTTCGGCGGAGCACCGGTGGCGGTGGCGGGACGGCGAGAAACGCCAAGTACCCGTTTCCCCGTCCCAGAAACGTCCCCGTTTCCGAAACGTGGCCAGTAGGGGGGGGAACGCGTTTCAGTGGAACACTAGTTTGAAGTACAAAAAGTATTGGAGAAAATTATCATGAGTCAAGATGGTGTTCTCTTAGGATTGAACAATCCCGTGCGCCGCCAATAGAAGAAGCAGCTACATCCTGGACCGTATCAGTTCGTTTTCACTAGACAAGTTGAAAAAGATCTTGAGGTCTATGCCCAGTTCATCTAAAGATTTTGTGGAGTTAGAGCTACCTACGAGATCAAGGAAGAAGAAAGAAGCCCAATCAAACAAAGAAGTCCAATTAAGTGAAGCAGTTTCATCAAACGAAGAGGTTCAGTCAAGTGAAGGAAGCGGAGAAGAAATTTCAAGCTTATTTAGAACTCCACCTAGTGCTTCGAGGTTTGCTCAGTCGAGACAAGTACTAGCTACTATTCTAGTGGCCATTCAACAACAACAACCCGTCCAACAACTACTTGTCCAACAACAACCGATTCAAGCTATTATACAACAACCAACCCAAGTTATTGTGTATCAGTGGTGACAACCAGTTCAAGTAATGGCTCAACTAGGAGGTCAACTGGCTCCAAATGGTGCTATGTGGTTGGTTACCAACCCGTCTCCACTAGAGTTTCTTGATTACCATGAAATGCCAAAGAATACTGAAAATTTATGTACCAAGTTCCATGTCAATGATGTTAACCGCACGACTGAGGACCATATCAAGATGTTTGAAGATCACCTACGCAATAGGAAAATTGCATATGCAGATGTGGCTTGTAGACTAGTTCCATATTCTTTGGGAGAGGAGGGTCATTTTTGGTTCATTCACCTACCAGTGGGGTCTATAAGATCATGGGAGCAGATGAAGGAAGCCCTCATCGGAAAGTTTGGTATACCAGTCACCCCTGTAGAGCTTTATCGTCAATTTGTAGAAGTGAGAAGATAGGACAAAGAGCCCATCCATGCATTCAACAATAGGTTCCAAAAGGTCCTCACAAGGTTATGTGCTCCTTATGTTGTTGCTAATGCTCGAGAAAGTTACTATTCAACACTTGATCCTTTGACTGCAATGTTTTTGAAATCTCACCTCACTCCGACAAACATGAATCAAGCTTACGCTAAAGCTATTGAAGTAAGTCAAGTTTTAGGACAGAATATAACTGGACCCTCACTATATATTGGCCTAGTCACAACAAACAATCAAGTGCCAACGCTCGGCTCAACATGGAATCAACAAGTTCCAACGCTAAATGCAATTCCACAACCAACTTATCGAGTGCAAGCACCATCAAGTCAATTAGTTCTCCATCCTGGGATGCCTTTGTCCCAGACGCAAGTTACATAGCCTGTTTATCTCTAGAACACAGTGCTGCTAGTGAAAACTCAAGAGGAGAAAGATGAAATAAAAGATTTAATAGAACAAGTGAAGAGGCTGTCAACTGAGGTGACTTACCTCAAAAATCAAAATAATCAGACGCAAACTATGCAACGAAATTATCAGGCACACCAAGGTGCTAACCGAGGATATCAAAATAATCCTCCAAGTCATCAGGATACCCATCAAGGATACAGTCACGAAAACAGTCATGTGTATAGAAATAACAATCAAGGATTTCAAAAGAGGTCTTGGAATACAGGGCCCAACAACGGAGGTGTTCCGTCACCATTAGACAATCCGCCAACTCCTGAAACCATCTTGCAGATAGAGTTTATATGGCCAAAACTACCTCGTCAGGATGGTGTAGGTTACATAACACAACTAGCACTCTGAGCTTCAGTGCCACGAATTCCAAGTTGTGGTTGGTATTCTCAAGAGTGAAGCAAGGAGATACGCCTTCCAGAAGCTACAAATGGAGTCCATTGCAACGGCTAAACTCAGAACCAATTGAACACACAAAAGTGGAGATACGTTTTGTCAATCATTTTCCCATTCTCTCCAAATTGACACACACTATAAGATCTTTTTTTTCTTTCCCAAAATTTGAAATCGACCAACTAGGATATGGTATCTCACATTCGAAACTGGTTCAACAATGTCTCCAAGCCCTAAGAGCAGAAGCTCGAGCTCTCCATGAGAAGATGAATGAATTTTTCAAAAAAGTGCCCTCCAAAATGAGCTTTCCTCAATATAATATCAATGAGGCCCGCCCGAAAAAAGCTTTCCTTTTCTTATTTATAAGTTTCACATCCAAAACATAAAGTGACTTTCTAAAGTCATATTAAAAAAATATTTCATGTGGTCACTTTAAAGTATTTTCCCCAAGTCACTTTTCAAAATAATTTAATTAATCACTTAATATCACCATGGAGAATAATTTTGAACTTAGACAATAATTAAGTAATTAAATAAATGACTCCCCGTTTTCATCAATTGCCTTCGGGAATTAAAAAGGAAATGAGGTACGTTGAGTGGCTAGCTGGAAGGGGACATTACATGCTGCCTCAACAAGCCTCCCTGCCTCCCTACAACTCTGCACACATGTGCTGCATCTGTAACTATTTGGACCACATTTTGTGGCCCGGTCTCCTCAATAGCTGTCCCAAGGATGTCAAACTAAAAATCAACATCTTTTCGATGCCTTGAACAATCAAATTCCCTAAGAAAGAATAGGCCCTCTGAGCATGTAACTATGACATTGATGAGTGGACAATGCCTAATGTCTGTCCACCCATCCATAACTATGTTGCATCTAGACTCCTCCCAACATGCCCTCATCGTCTCCATCAATAAATTGATCTTGGCATAGTTGTTATCCAAGATCGTGGTCCTCCATTTGTGCTCACTTGGTGGCACATATGATGGTCCTCCCTTTACCACCATCGACATCATCTCCTTATAATAACGAGATCGAGCTACATGAAATGGGATTCCATTGGCAAAAAAGAACCTGCCAATGTAATCATCTATTTGATCCCTTAGGTGCACATTAAACAAATCAGCTATGGGGTTAGGTTTACTTTTCATCTTGCGTTTCCTCTTGCCTGTTGTGATTCAGCCATAGCACTATAAGTGGCTGAGGTTGACCTTGACAATGTTCCTGCTCTTTGATGTGATGTAGGAGTAGAAATATGTGGCTGCCTTTGCATTTGCTGCTCCTGAATTTGTTGAATAGTCTGAATATGTTGCCTTCCAGACAAGGTAGTAGGCATTGGAATCCCCACGTCATCTGGAACACCCCAAAGCTTGTTGAACTGAATTCTATATTTCAGTTTTTTAGGGTGCTTCAAAAAATTACATGCTCCCACAGCTTTTCTTGGCCAAAAGAGGAAGTGTGCATTAACTCTGGTGATGCTCCCAAAACAATCATCACCACAAATGTTGCATTTCCATTGCCCCATACCACCACTTGATCATAAGGACTCCTAGCCCACTCTGGCAAAAGTTGGGAGGGTCAATCAGTAGCAACTGGTGCACTAGCTATGGAACTAGTTTTCTCTTCTAGATTTGACCCATGCTCACCCCCCTCATTGGGCTCATCCTCATGCTTAGGTTCATATTCTGATTGGCTTGCACTATGAGAATGAGTTTCCATCTCATCCTCACTCATTTCATGACTATGGGAGCTCAGTTTGACACTGCATTTCACAAAATGAAAAAAAATTCAATGAACACATAGTTTTAGCCTATGCCCTACTTTAAAATTAAAAAATAAAATTCTATATTTTAAATTTTTTAACAAATTTTAAATTGTAAAACAAAATCTAAATTAATTTAGAAAATGAAACAACAAGATATGAAATAAGAAAATGAATCAACAAGAAATGAAAAACCATTGAAAATCGGAAAATAAAATAAAAAATCAGTTAAAAACCCTACCTTTTGCTTTAAAAATCTCTTTAACAAGGTGAAGAATCTTCCTCCTCTTCTTCTTTTGGCTACTTGACACTCCTCTTTCGCTTGCAATCACTCCTTTCACTCCTCCAATCACTCTTTTGTCAGCTCTTCACTCTTCTTCTTACAGTAGCAAACAAGTAGAAATGCGAATGTGAATAGAAATGAAGCTTGGAGGGCCTTTTGAAGGCATGGAAGGGTGTAGATGGGCCCCAGATGCCCTTAGGGTTTGAGTAGAACCAAAAATATAATAAAAAAATGTGTTAAATTTTTTTAAAACAATTTTTTTTAAGTGGCCATTGCGGGGGATGCTTGGGTGTCCCTGAGACGCTCGAGGGACACCTAGGCGTCCCCCTCAGCGTGTCGGAGATGCTAGGACATTTCAGCGTCTCCGGTAGCGAGGGAAGAAAATGGTGCCGCCGCCAGAGACTTGGGAACGCCGTCCCCACGTCTCTGGGATGTCCCCATTCTGGGAACGCTAGGGCTTGTTGGGGGGACGTGTCCCCGAGGTTCACTAGTTTTAAAATTTACTTATTAGTTATTAATTAATAATATTTAGCATTGTTTCGTTCTGAGTTTTTAAATAAAGTTTAATATTTTTTATTTTGTTTTTTGAAGTTAATAAAAATAAAAAATAAATATATTTTTATTTTATGTTCTAAGGAAAAGATTTAGTGTTTTCATTTTATTTTCTAAGTTAATAAAATATGTTAAATATTTTTATGTTTATTAAAATAAAATTTAGTATTTTTTATTTTGTTTTTTAGATTTAAAATAAGAAATCTATATATTTTGTCTCAATGTTGTTTGAAATAAAATTTTGTGGATGTTTTAACTTTTAAATATTAAATATTATTTTTGATTCAAACATTCAGATTATGGCTCCCCATAAATCAACTACAGAGGCATGGAAATATATCACTTGCAATGGTACTGAACTCAAATGCACCAAGTGTCAGAAACCTTTTAAAAGCGGTTTGAAAAGGGAAATGGACCATTTACTTGGTATTACAAATGGTGCAGGGGGAGGTGTTACAACATGTCCTGCAGTTACTCCATAAATGAGAGTTGGTTTAGAGAAATAATAGTCCTCTTCAATTGTAGGAAAGATGAAGAAAGCACAAAAAAAATAGAGAATTGAAGAGGATGTCTCAATCTAGATTCACAACATTTATTATGTCTTCTTTTGGTTTATCCAAACCGGTGAGGGTATCACAAGAGAGTGGAACATTGAAAAGCTTTTGGAAACCAGTAGAGAAACAAGAGGTGGATGATGCAATAGCTGATTTGTTTTTCTCAAGTGCTATTCCATTCAATGTTGCGAGAAATCCACATTTTTGCAATGCAACTCACAAAATTGCAGAGTTTGGCAAAGAGTACACACCCCCAAGTTTAGAGGCTATTAGGACAACTCTTTGCAGAGGTCAAAAGATAGAGTGACTGAGAAATTAGCTAGTGTCAAAGCCTCTAGGAGGAAAACAGGTTGCACTATATTGAGTGATGGATGGTTAGATATGTGTCAAAGGCCATTGATTAATATTTTGGTGGCTTGTTTTGAGGGTGTTGTGTTGTTGAAAGTGATTGACACCATGAACTACAAGAAAACTTCCGAGTACATTTTTCAAATATTAGAGGAAACCATTCTTTAGGTAGGGGTGGAAAATGTGGTTCAAGTGGTAATTGATAGTGCATCGAATTGTGTGGGAGCTGGGAAGCTAATTGCAGAGAAGTACCCACAAATATATTGGAGCCCATGTGCAGCCCATTGTCTCGATTTGTTGCTTCATGACTTGGCTAAATTCCCATGGGTACATGAAGCTATTCACAGAGGGAGAGCAATTGCAAATTTTATAAGGAATCTGTTAGAAGTATTGCCATTGATGTCAAATGCCACAAATTATGCAGATATGCCAAAGCAAGATAGGAAGAACATGGTATGTAGATGATCAAATTAACATTCAACATTCAGACTTGACATTATCAAAATCTGATCAATATCACACAATTCTAATCTGATAAAGGATCATTAGATTCAAAGTCTTTAACAAATACATTTTGGTTAAAGAAAAGGAACAAACTGTTATAAAATCTATTTACAATAACAAATGTGATTTGTTAAGTCAAATAACACAATGAAGAGAGGTGGCTGGTCAAAATTCTAAAGGATGTATGTTTTTGAAGAGATGTGTTTAAGAAACCCAATCTGTGAAAAGACATGACTGACTCCTCAAAATATTTTCTTTAAGAGTCATGTGAATCGATAACTAAGAGGTCTTCTTGAGAATCATTGAATTGATGCGATTAATCATTAAACAAGACGTGTCCCCTTCGGATAAGATGTCTTTGTTTCCAGATAAGATGTGTTCATTCATCCATAACAGATTCGGTGTTCATCAAAGTGATACGATGTGTCACTGAAAAAAATGTTCATTATTGAAGAGATATGTTCATTCCAATTATTGCTTGAAGAGGTGTGTGTGTTTCTTTCTAATCCTTACACACAGATTTGATCAAAGGAAATTAAAATCGAGTGGTAAAAAAATTCAGATTAATCTTATGAAGAGGCAGATTTCAAAGGATACAAGTACAAGTGTGTTCTTTCATAAGAAGGATTGCAACTCTTGAGCAACATACATATTTGATATCAAAATCAAGGTTTAAAAAGTGTGGTTGTAGATAGTAAGCAGTTTCTAATTAGAGAATCTATTCTATTGTGTGGGCTTAAGGTGATAACATACATCACAAAGCAGATTGGAGGATAGAAGTGCAGATCTGATTGAAGGTAGTCATCTTACATCCATCATTTAGTCAAGGTTGGTGCCTTGCACATTAGGGGTTGGTGCTCCTTGTAGGTTGTAGCCTACTAAACTTTTCATTAATAATTCGAGTAGGTTGGTGGCTACCTTCTTTTGTAAAAATCATTTAAACATTTCATACATCAATTGGAGTCAACTTAATTGCATTATTTCATATTAAGAAGTTGATGTTGAATAAAAGTTGAACTTCATAAAAGTTTTAGAAAGACAAAGTTTGTTTTGATTTATTGATTCAGCCCCCCCTATCAGTAAATCTTTGTGCTCTTCAGAATCATTGTCTCACTTTGAGTCTTTATAGGCAGCATGCATCGAGGGAGTTGTTGAGGCCTTGTGAAACAAGATTTGCTTCATTTTATATCACTTTGAAAAGAGTGGTTGAAGAAAAAGCAGCTTTGAGGTCTGTTATTTGTTCCAATGAGTGGGAACACTCAGTGCTTTCTGAAGGTCCTAAGGGAAAGAACATAAAGCAAATCATTCTAAATAGCAATTTCTGGGAAAGTGTAGCAAAGGTTTTGCTTATATGTGAACCAATTGTCGATGTGCTTCGTATGGTTGATGGTGACACTCTTTGCCTTGGCATGCTTTATGCAAGTATAGATCGTTGTATGGAAGCTATTCAAAAGACACTCAATAATGTAGAAGTAGAATATATGGAGATATTGGAGGTAGTTGATTGCAGATGGAAAATGATGCACACACATTTACATGCAACAACTTGCTTTTTGGAGACTAAATTATCTTCTATTGATAGAGAAGGTGACATTGAAATTATGATAGGGATTTTAGAAGCCGTTAAAAAGTATGAATCAAATCAAACAATTTCAGCACTAATTAGAAGTCAATTTTGGGTATACAACAGCCAATTGAAGGGATGATTGGAATGTCAACAGCCAAATATGACATGGCACATGTACTTGGGTATACATGGTGGATGACCTATGGAGCACAAACTCCTGAGCTACAAAGGTTTACTATTTGAGTTTTGAGTTAGGGAGCAAGTTCATCAGCTTGTGAGAGGAACTGGAGTTGCTTCGAGCACATCCATTCTAAAAAGAGGAATAAATTGTTGTCTAGAAAGTTGGGAGATCTGATCTATGTTTGCAGCAATTTAAAATTGCTCATGAACAAATCAGCAAAGGACTCTTCCTCACAAAAAAATCTTGAAGACATAGCAACGCTAGTTGTAGATGAGCCTGACTTTGCAGATGATTGTCATGTCCCCTTCTAGTTGACATCTCTCGGAGCACAGGATTAGCCTATTATGCGACCCTCGTAGGCTGATAGTTTGGATAGAGGGTCTTGATGGAGCTTGGCTCAGCTTCAGTTGGCAGCGCTTGATCAGTTGGCTTTCGTTCGGGCTCATTCGGACACTTCTAGCCCGAGTTGCTATTTTTAGCAGTTATTCAGCACTCAGCGTGGGACCCCTGCTATTTTTAGCAGTATGGATTGTTAGCGCTCGGAATCACTTCAGTGTTCATCAGCTTCAGACGGCTCGTGCATCGGATGAATAATGAGAGAGATATTAATATTTAATTGAATTAATTAAATATTAATTAAATGGAGTTTATAATATAAAGTTATAATATTTTATTATAACTTAAGTGATTTCAGTAAAGGGGTTGCCCATCATCAGAAAGGGGCCATTTGACGATTATATTTTATAATCAAAAATTACAGCTGAGACTATTGAAATATTAAATTAATAAAAGTCGAATTCTTTTAATAATCCCTATCTTTTAGGAATTCACACTTTTGCGAGTATAAGGCAGTTTGCATTGGAAATCGAGCCATTATGTGATTTTGAGTTATTGAAAATTGATCAAGTTTCGTCAGAGCACAGAAACTTAGGGTTTCAGTCTCGAATGCATTGGGGAACGAGCCATCTCCAGTGGGAGCAATTCAGAGGGTGTGCAATATCATCCGATCTATTGCCAACAAAGGGATTTCTTCATTCAGAAGAAATTATTGAACTTCAAAGATCATTCATCTTCAGAGGTTAAGCTTAGGTTTTCATCCGGGAAGCATTCTGCAACAAGGGCACATCATATTTAAGGGTTTGGACACTGTTTTCAAGAAGGCCGTACATTTGTACCTGCTGGTCTGACACAGCTGTACTCTGTAGCAGGCCGCACCAGCATCAGAAAAGGCGTCTTCATCATCTCATGTAAAACGCCTTCCATATTGGCCTTATATCTTCATCTCAGGAGGCGCATTCATATCTGGATCAGTTTGTATACATCTGACAAGAGGAGAAGATCATCTACTTGCAGCCGTACCAGATTTATTCATCTACAGCTCGCTGCTATTACCAGGTTTTCTCAAATAAAAAATAGTTTTCTTGTTGCATGTTATCAGACATCCCTTGTAATTTGTCCGGAAGGATCAATAAATGATTAGCCAGTGTTAGATCTTGCATTCTATATCAATATCGTTGAAATAGCATTTTAGTTTGAATTTATTATCATTTATTTGCAAAATCGCACTTTTTACATTTATGCTCAAAAACCCAAAAACGTAAAAAAAAATCAAAAACTTCAGAAAAACGACAAAAACCATCAGATTCAGAGACAGGGGGAAACTAGGGTTTCTACAATGGTATCAGAGCTAAATCTTGCCATCCTAAGGGTTTAGCAGTCTTATGCAGCCAGAACAGATTGGCTCTCACAGGTATTACACACGCAGACGTGCTTTGATTGACAGGCAACAGAGTTTGAGCAGGCAGCCAGGAAACATGGCTGACAGGAATGACAGGAATGACAAAATAGATGTTCCTAGAAATGAAATTCCTCAAAACCCTAGAGATCAGGACGATGCAAAGGTTTTGCATGCACTCAGAGATTTATGTGCAGGTCAGCGGCAGTCGAATGATGTATTGCAATAGTTGACAGTGGCACTTCAGAGACTGGGTACTCCGAGGAGACCGTCACCACATCGTGACGATGGGACGAGTGAAGCAGGATCTCACAGGGCACCTAGGACAGCCTCATGGACAGCAGATAGGCCTACCAGGCCAACTTTTGTGAGACAGGAGGCCGAGGAGGTCATGGCAGGTGAGGAGCATGATGAGTTGTTTGCTGATACGCTTATGGCAGCAAACGAGGAGTGGGAGTTGGTACCACCAGAGGTCAGAGAACGGATCACTTTTGACCGTTTTATTACACAGAGGAGAGAACATCATAGAGGTCGACAGGATCGGAAACCCAGGTACCAGAACAATTACCTGAAACATGCAACCAACAGGCTTAATCTAGCGATGTTCGATGGTAGTGGTAAAGTGACAGCTCAGGCTTGGATTAGTAAGCTGGACACTTTTCTTACATTGCGTCCGATGGCGGAGAGAGATGCAATCGGGTATGCGACACTACATCTGGAGGGAGTAGCTTATGATTGGTGGCACCACGGTATGGTGACCTTACAGCATGACAGGATCACGTCATACCAGGAGTTTGTGGACAGATTGGTTGAGCGGTTTGGCAAGAAGGATCCTGAGTCCTACTTCAGAGACTTGGCTCAGTTGAGACAGAGTGGCAGTTTGGAGTCCTATATTGGTGACTTTCAGAAGTTATCAGTCATGGTTCCAAACATTTCTGAGAGGCGGTTGGTAGTGCTCTTCATGGAGGGTTTGACAGAGCCATTACGAGGTTGGATCAAAGCCTTTGATCCGCCTTCATTACAGGAAGCGATGAAGAAGGCATGGAGTATGGAGTTGGCAGCACCTTCTAGTAAGTTCAACTCCAGAGGTTCTTCATCTTTCAGGGACAATAAGGGTTTCAACAAAAATAGAGAGAAATCTGATTTTAACAAAGACAAATCAGATTTTAAAAACGATTCAAAGGGTAAATCAGCAGCTCCACCCTTAGATCGTGAGGCCCTTAACGATCTACGCAGGAAGAAGCTTTGCTTCTACTGCAAAGGTCCCTATGACGCCAATCACGATTGTCCTCTAAGACCTAAGGGCAAGGCAAATCGAGTGATGTGGGCGTATTATGAGGATTCAGAATCAGAAAATTCCGAACAGCAGGAGAGTTCTGAGGATTCAGAGCCAGAGGCTTCAGAGCCTAAGGCAGAGATAGAGTCAGAACTTCAGATACAGGAGGCACGCTTATCTAGCATATAGCAGGAGGGCTCTTTCAGGATTCGGGGTGTGTTAGCAGGACAGAGGGTCATTACCCTCTTTGATACAGGAGCTACACACAACTTTATAGATGCTAGATTCGTTGAGAAACGCGGACTCATCACTGAGGAGTTCGAGGGCATTAGGGTCAAGGTGGCCGATGGATTGACTTTGAGGTGTGAACGCATGATAAAGGATCTCCCTTTACGCTTGAACAATTATGAGTTCAAGGCAGATTACTATGTTGTTAATATGGGGGATATTGATTTGGTCTTGGGAATGAAGTGGCTTCATTCATTGGAGGAAGTCACTCTTCGTCTCAAGGACATGGAGATCCGTTTTGATGTTGACGGGAAGACACACATATTAAAAGCAATTCGGGACAGCAACATCAAAACAATTTCTTTTCGTCGGATGGAGAGGCTCATGCGTCACGACATGGTTGAGTGGGCTGCCGAGTGCACTTTAGCACCTATACAGGAGGGACAGCAGAAGATTGAATATGACCCAGACATACAGCAGTTGAGAGTCAAGCACGATAAGGTGTTCAGTGATATTCCACCAGGTAGACCTCCGGACAGGGGCATAGAGCACATTATTGAGCTAGAGGAGGGCGCTAAGCCCGTTATGATAACTCCTTATAGGCATCCTAAGAGATTGAAGGATGAGATAGAAAAGACAATTAAGGAGTTACTTGCTATGGGTCACATTCGGCCTAGCAAGTCACCATTCGCTTCTTCGGTTGTCTTGGTAAAGAAGAAGGATGGAACATTACGCATGTGTATCGATTATAGAGTCCTGAACAAGAGGACGATCAAGAACAGGTATCCGATACCGTGTATTGACGAGCTTATTGATGAACTCCATGGAGCATGTTACTTCACCAAAATTGATTTACGGTCAGGGTATCATCAGATTAGAGTCCGTGAGCAGGACGTAGAGAAGACTGCCTTCCGATGTCATTGTGGGCACTTCGAGTTCATAGTGATGCCATTTGGGCTCACTAATGCGCCAGCTACTTTTCAGTCTACGATGAACAGGGTTTTCCATTCATTACTGAGGAGGTTTGTGTTGGTCTTTTTCGATGACATCCTTATATACAGTAGGACATGGCAGGAGCACTTGGCTCACTTGGAGACCGTGTTGAGTATTCTGGAGTGGGAGTCCTTGTACGCCAAGGAATCCAAGTGTGACTTGGGGATGACCGAATTGCTATATCTAGGTCACATTATCAGTGCAGATGGAGTGCGGATGGATCCTGAAAAGATTCGCGCCATTATTGATTGGCCTACACTGGCAAACCTGACACAGTTGAGAGGGTTTCTCGGTTTGTGTGGTTCTACCGTAGATTCGTGAATTGTTATTCATGACATGCAGCCCCTATGACAGATTTACTGAAGAAGGGTGCATTTATTTGGACTCCTGAGGCACAGGAATGTTTTATGAGGTTTAAGGAGTTGATGACCACATGCCCTGTTTTGGCACTACCTAACTTTTCGAAGCCATTCGAGCTTCAGTGCGATGCATCAGGTGAGGGCATTGGTGCGGTGCTTATGTAGGACAAGCACCCGATTGTGTATGAGAGCCGAAAGCTTAGAGGGCCAGAACGACTTTACAGCATTTATGATAAGGAGATGCTTGCTATAATGCATGCTTTAGCAAAATTTAGACAATATCTTGTTGGCAGCAAATTTTGCATAAAAGCTGACCATAACAGTTTGAGACACTTCTTGGGGCAGCGAGATCTCAATGATCGTCAGCAGAAGTGGGTCAGTAAATTGCAGGCATATGACTTTGATATCTCGTATATCAAAGGGACACAGAATGTTGTAGCCGATGCACTTTCACGCAGGCCATATTTGAGCTCTATGGTTCATATATCAGAGGATTGGAGGCATATGATAGTGGCAGAGTATGCCAAGGATAGTTGGGCCTCCAGCATTGTTGAGGGATCGACGGTTGATACTAGGTACACACTTGTAAATGACTTGATCATTTACAAGAACAGGATATATTTGATCCCCGGTTCAGAGGTGAAGAACATCATCATGCGGGCCTTTCATGACGTGCCTACAGCAGGACATCCTGGGTACTTCAAGACCTACAGACAGATTCGGGAGAGATTCACATGGAAAGGACTCAAGGCAGATGTTCTTCAATACGTGCGTGAGTGCCCTGTTTGTCGGTAGCCCCGAGCGAGGAGAACGCGTGCGGCCGGTTTATTGCAGCCACTTCGATTCACGGCGGGAAGTGGGAGAATGCCTGTCGATGGACTTCGTACGGGCTTGCCACAAAAGCCCAAGAGGCGAAGATTACTATCGT
>VDFB02373530.1:0-20980 GCA_007258455.2 Sequoia sempervirens
GGGCCTCTTTTCTTGACCATGCAGAAAAGGAAGCCAAAGATAGTATTTTTTTCCTAAAAGAGGTATTCTAGGCGTCTTCTATTAACACTCAAGAAAAAGAAGCTAAGGGGTCCCTGACAATGGGGCCAAAAAGTGATAGGTTGTCGTTAGGTACCATCACTTTAGAATATAAAATTCAATTTGTCGACTGGGTAGTGTTCAAGGAAATTTGCAATAGAAGAAGTCTGGAGTATCTCCCTCAGGTTTTCTAACTCTTAAGAACAACTCAATATTAATCCTAACTTCAAATTGTCTAACTATAAAACTATAAAGCAATTTATTCCTAAGAAAATAGGAAATGTTTGAACTAAAAGTAATAGAAAACTAATTTAGAAAGCATGATAACTAAATTAAAAAGTACAAAAATGACTAAACTAAGAAGTTGAAAAATTATAAATGTAGAAAAACTTATAACAATCCATAAAACATCTTCTTAACAATAAAGATTCTAATAGTTAAGAACATAAACTACGGAAGTGAAAAGCAACAAATAATTTAGAACTAAAATTTCATAATAGTAAATTTAATAATTCTCTACAGAACAACAACATAATAAAAGAAAACACTTATCTACTTAAGTCATCCCCTGTCGAGTGGCCAACTCATGGGTTATCACATTCATTCTCAACTCACATTCATAGTTATTTCAGAAACGCTTCTATCAATCGTAATTATCATCTATAACTCATAACTTAGAATTTTTAGATAACAATCTCTTTATTCATAAACTTCATAAACATTTTGACAGTATAACATTACTTTTTCACTGTATATATTACTTCTAGAGATCATGTCTTTTATAGAGAAAACTATAACTACATCCTATATTTCAGATGGTATGGATAACCATTGAAAATATCTAAAACAGATCTACAAATAACTCGTATGTCTTTAAAAACCCATTACACAGTATTTAAGAGGCTCAAGTCGAGCCATAAAGTCTTTAACTCAAAGGATAATATAAATAACAACTTTAAGAGTAACTATATATTCAGTCCATCACCCTAAAGTTTTGGAGCATATTTCCAGCGTATATCTTCAGCCTGTTCTAGAGCATGTGTTGGTTGGATGCTTCTAATCTGCAACTTTGATTGACTGAATATTATCTACAAAACACTTAAAATAACCCATTAAATCTGTATTGGAAAAATACTTCAAGAAATCAAAAGAAATAAAGTTTATACAATTTCTCACTAAAAATTAAGCAATTATTTCTCCTAAAATTTAATTAATTGGAAGAGGATAGAGATTTGCATGTATGAACTAGGTCTTGATGGTATTATCATGATGAGGTTATTTTTACCTCATTAGTTCCTCTGGTCTCCTTGTTTTTTGTAGCATAGTGCTTGGGTTTGTGACACGAATTAACTGCCTCTCGAGGATTCATTAACTTGGCAATTGTATGCAATAAGGAGTACAAACTAGTTTAGAGTCTTTCATTCCAAACTTCTTCAACATTTCTTTGGCATACTTTGATTATGAAATTAAAATTCCTTTATCTATTTGATTGATTTGTAGCCCAAGGAAGAAATGCATCCCCTCAAACATAGACATCTCAAACTCATTCTACATCTCTTTTGAAAACTTCCTACACAGCTTCATTGCCTCCCAAAATTATGTCATCAACATATACAACCACAATCAAAATTTGATCTTCTTAAACATTAAATTAAATATTACTATTTGTAGTACCTTTATTGAATCCTTGTTGTATCAAATACCTGTGGGTAAGGTTTACACTTAATTCTTGCCTTATTTCTTACCACTTCTCCATTCCCATTGATGAAAATCCATTTAGTTCCAATTATATTTTTATTTGCAGGCCTTGGAACAAGTTCCCAAGTTTGATTCTTCTTAATCCATAGTAGTTCTTATTTCATATCCTTCATCCAATGTTCATTTTTGCATGCCTTAATTACTATTTTAGGTTCAACTTTAGAGAGTAAACACAGATTTAGCTCTTCTTCAATAGCTTTCCTTCTTTTCAATTTACACCTTTACTTTTTCTCCAATGATTTATTCTTCAAAATGACTCTTCTACACATACTTAAGGGCTCTTGGGGTCTTCTTCGGAGCTTCTTCCTCTTTAATATGTACTTTTTCCTTATATTTTTCTTCTTCTCTACAAGTAGGCTCATCTAATTCATATCCATCACTACTGAATTTAGATAACCTTCATCCACTTTGACACTTGTACTCTCAACAATCTTTCTCAATCTCTTGTTGTAGTATCTATAGGCTTTGCTTCTAGTAGAGTATCCAAGGAAGATACCTTCATCAAACCTTGCATCAAACTTTCCCAAGTTTTCTTCATCTCTTCTGATGTAACATTTCCTTCCAAACACCTTGAAGTAGTTAATCATAGGAATCCTTCAATACCATAGCTCATAGGGAGTCTTTGTGTTGTTTTCTTTTTCTTGAATAATGTTAAGTATGTAAAAAAATAGTATGAATTTCTTATCTCTAGTAGAATTTTGGTAGATTTTCTTCTTTCATCATAGTCCATGTAGCTTCTTGAACAATCCTATTTTTCCTTTTAACCACTCTATTTTGTTGAGGATTTCTAGGGCCAGACAAGTGTCTTTTTTATGCCATAATTATCAAAAAACATGTTAAATTCATTACAGGTGAACTCTCCACATCTGTCGGACCTTAAACACTTAATTTTTATATCCATTTAGTTCTCAACCATAACTTTAAATACTTTAAACTTGTCTAGATCTTCACATTTTTCTTTGAGAGAAGTAACCCATGCAATTCTACAATAATCATCAATCAAAAGAATAAAGTACCTATCACCTTGAAGACTTCTTACTCGTGTAGGACCAGAAAGATCTATATGCACCCAATCTAATAGTCCAGTAGTATATTGTTCTTTTCCTTTGAGAATTATTCTTGTTTTCTTTCCAATTTGACAATCCTTCCAGACAACATTAATAGGCTTTGTAATATTTGGCAGATCTCTCACAACTTGAATTGAACTTATTCTTACTAGATTATCAAAATTAATGTGACGCATCCTCCTGTTTCATAGCCAACTTTCATTAATTTGAGTCATAAAGCAATGACCATCAACACCCTTGAGCTGATAAACATTTCCATTTGTCCTTCCAATAGCAATCACAATTTTGGACCCTTTTTTTATCTCACATCCATCATCTTGAAACATAAGATTGTATCCTTTGCTACACATTTTTCCAACACTTAAGAGATTATGCCTTATACCATTAACATAGTAAGCATTATCAATGTTATCCTTACCACCAAAATTGATTGAACCTATTCCACATATCTTAGCACCTGAGTCATTGTCAAATCTAACAAGTCTTGCATCATAATTTTCAATTCTAACAAACTTAATCTTGTCACCAGTCATATGGTTAGAACATACACTATCAATGATTGAATAGTTCCTATCCTATCTAGCATGAAAAGAGGATACCAAAGTACCTTCAATCTTGTCCCTTGTCTCAAAAGATTCTTCCTTCATGCACCTTTTAGAATCAAAATAATTGGTTTCATATTTTAAATACATAAACAAGCATTCACCATAATCATCATCTCCACAATTAGATTCATCATCATAAACACATGCATCTTCTCTAACATAGTCGCTTTTCTTAATCATCTTACCTTCATTCTCCTTGTTTTCTCCATTCACAGCCCTACTTGGATATCTTGAAGCATAGTGACATTGTTGGATCTCAGTTGTGATCATATGGTTTGTCCTTGATGTCAAAATCTCTTTTTGTTGGTTCTCTTTGTTGATCTGTCTCAGTTTGGATCTTTATGATTTATTATGGCACTTCTTTGATGTCTCTTGGCTTTTATAGAAAGTTAGTTGTTATGGTTCAATTTCATGGTGATGAGTTCTCTAGTTCAAGTTATGTATGCTACATCTTTGACTAACAGAGTTTGAAAGATGGTTTCTTTGTTAGAATGGTTCTCCTTGCATATCACAGGCTTTGGTTGTTTCTCTTTCAAGCTTACTCATATCGGAGTGAAAATGGCAGGGTCTTCTCGATCCACTTTGAAATGTCTGAGTTGCCTTTCGGCAAGATATTTCAGATGTCATGGCGATTGAATTTAACATACATGCTGCTTTCAACATAACATTAGCGTTGTCTTGGCGACCGGCTCAAGAAAGGTTATTTCGGCAAGACTTGTCTTTGGTTTCGGTGACAGAAAAGTGTTCTCTATCGGCATATTTTATTCCGTCGGTATGTGGTCTTAGCAATATTGGTATGTCACACTGATTGAAGATTAAAATGGATGCGTATCGACAAGAGAAAAGGTTTTCGGAATAGGTCTCGGTGAAGTGGTTTTTTCTCGCCAACATCACATGTGGGATTCACTTCGGCCAGACTTGGTGTATTCGGTTTAGCATCCCAGCGAGAAGGTAATGTCTCCCCGACAAGTGCATGTGGAAGTCTATCGACGTGAGTTGTGGCTATCGATATAACATCTTAGCGAGTCCTTCTTGTCCTACCGACTCATGCTCAAAAGGTTTTATCTACTTTTCGGGAGGAGTCTCACCGAACAACTCTTTGAGAGAACTTCGGCCAATCTGAGCGGTATTGGGCTGAGGTCTTGGCGATTTCACTTGGTCTCACCAACTAATGCTTGTGGAAGGCTTTCAGCAAGAGGTTTTGTAATGTCTTAGCGACTCAGAGTGGATAAAGCATTTCGCTATGACTCATGTGCATCGAAGAAAGGTCTTGGCGAATTCGACTAGTTAAACCTACCGAAAACATAAAGGTAGTCTCTTCGGTAAGAGCTAAGGTTTTCGGCGAGAGGTCTCAATGAGTGACCTTCTGTCTCGCCGATGAAACATAAAGGGACTTTGTCGGCATAAGATCTGGTTTGTCTAAGTGACACACAAGTGGATGAAGACTTTTGGAAAAACATAATGTTGCCGATATGACTTCTCCCCGACTCTGTTGTGTTATGTTACAACGACTTATAAGGGATAAAGTCTTTCGGTGAAACACAACGAAATCTACAAACTGTCTCCCTGACAGCAGGATGTCACAGTGACAGATAGAAGGATTGCTTCGGTGAGAGAACCTTTAGGCTACAGTGACAGTGAATGAATAATATTCCAAGGAAGCCTATTGATGAGACATGATATATTCATTATGTGTTCTTCCCGACTCTGATGGTTCTTGGTGAAAGTGATATCTAAAGGGATTGTTTGACGATTTAATTGCCTTCGGCAGAACTATATGGTTGTCTTAGCAAATGATTAAACAAAGACTCATACACTGTGGCCGACATGGATTTTTCTAAGTATAGTTGCATGCCGACTTCTTTTGTTGGCATCAAATCTCTAGAAAAATATTCTCTGAAATTTTAGAGGTTATGATTTTCTGTTAGTAGGTAGACATGGCTTTGATGAAAATATTTCAATTACAATTTGAAATCTCCTGACTCAGCGCAGAAATTAAAGCTTTCTTGATATGCATTACTCTGATTTTTACCATCATCTACAGATCATAATTATCCAGCTTCAGATTCTAAAAATAGCAAGAGAGTTTCAAAATCTTGTGAAAAACGTTTGTTGAAGATTTCTTGATAACAAACATAATTGAAATGTATATAAAAACCAGTGTTGAAAACGTGTAAGGTGTTGCTGGCCTGTGATTCTGAGAGATAGTTATTTTGGTTGTATCAAGAGATGTATTGGAAAACTCTGTAATACAAGAGTTGGATTCCTAGAGTATCAGAAACAAAGTGTTATGAACTTAACTGTAAACAGAGTGATCCTCTGATATATTATGATTGTAATTCTGAAATCCTAGTAAGGGGTTGGTGCTCCTTGAGATTGGTGTCTCTAAATGAGGGGTTGGTGCTCCTTGAGTCGGTGCTCAGAAATTTAGCCTATAAGGCATTGTTAAAAGTGGTTTTTGAAGTTTAAGCTAGTAAGGCAGTTTAGGAGTGGTTTTTCCACCCCAGGAGGGTTTTCCACTCGGCAAATATTTTGTCTCTTTGTTCTTCTGTGTGGTCACTTGTTTTCTATGTTGATTTTTGTTTCAGTTCATAGTTGGGTTTATTGTTGTTCTCAATTCTGTTTATGAATGATTACATTCAACACCTGAATGCATTAATCAGAATAATGTTGAGATCTAATCTGAGCTATGTTTTGGGAAATGCAAGATATCTCACTCAAATCATGTTTTCATAAGTTGTCTAATAGACTGAGTTAATGTTGTCATATCTTTGTGCTTTCAAAAGTGATTACTTTACTCTATTGTTGAAAGAAAAGGAAATCAGAATTAAAAACTGGGTCGAAGTTGAAAAAGTTATGATACTGATTCACCCCCCCCCCTCTCAGTATCTGTCCATAACTCCAACAAACCTATCTTTCAACAACTAAAGCATTTAAAAGGAAGCTTACCTTTGTAATTAGTAGTAAACTATTTCATCCATCTCAAAAAGTTAGCTTTGAAATCATCAAGATCCTCTTGATTTGATTCTTGAATCTTCTTTGATTTATTTTCCTTAAAAGTAGTCCCCACTTTTGCACCAAATTCTCTCATTTCAAATGCAGTTAGGGAGCCATACAACTAATCTCTAGTACACAAATCTAGATTTTCAAATTCCTCAATAGTAGAAACTTTATGACTATAAGATTTTGGAAGAGTTTTGAGAATTTTCTTTACCACTTTTGATTCTTTGAATTTTCCACCAAGACCTCTAATGGAATTAACCACTTCATCTACCCTTTGCATGTAGCTTGAAACATTTTTTTTCATCTTTAGACATCTACAGGTTCTCAAGGGTATGTGTAGGATCATCATGGAAAAAACAAGCCCTTAAGTGGCAAAAAATTCAGAAAAATCAGAGTTAGGAAACTTGATGTAAAAATTTGAATAAGTTATCTATATTCTTTCAAAAATGTGTAAGAATAGAATCTATAGAAATTGGTGGTTTCTTCATTTTACTGGTATGTTTAAAAAACTATTTGGTAGAAAATTTGGAAATTTCAATGCGATTGGTACTTAAATTTGAGGGAAAAAAATAAGAGTAAGGTGTTTGTCGACCACCTAACCACAATAAAATGATAAAAATTTATAAGATTTTAGATATAAGTAGAGGACTCATGCCAGATGTGATGCATATTTTTTGTAATTTTTTTCCTTGTAAATAATTAATTATGAATTTTTTATTACAACTTTTTTAAAAAAATAAAAACTTGTATGTCTGACCACCTTAACTTGGTCAAAACTTCATGAAATTCAATTTTTCTTTTTTTAATCCTTTAGTATGCAAAGCATAGAATGTGATGCATGTTTTGGATTCAAAAATTGTGATACCATTTGAAAGGTATAGATGTTTTTTGATCAACCTATCAATGAAGACTTTAGTCGTAATTTGAATAGAAAATGAATAATAATTACTTATTAAATCAAAAGTAAAGCATAATTTATATTATTGGAAAGCTGAGAAACTCCTTTAAAAACCCTTTTCGTTTCATCAATTTTGGGTAAAAAAATAGTCGTCAGCCACATACCCATCATATTGCCACTTTTTGGCCCATCATGATCTTGCACATACCCTCAAATGTAGTCTTTTGATTCTGCATCTTAGCTTGTTTAATCTTATCATCTCCTTCATAAAAGCTTTCCAACTTTGTCAAGATCTCTTTAACAGTTTTCAAATTCATAACTTCCACTAATTTAGAATTTGTAAGACTACACAAGAGAGCATACCTTGCTTTGCAATTGCATTCATAGGCCTTGATTTCAACTTTAGTGCTCAGACCATTTGTAGGTATAGTACAATCATTTTGTATTACCTTCTAGATGTTAAATCCAAGATAAACAAGATAAGGTCTTCCGTCCTTATCTTCTAGAATACATAATTTGTGTCATCAAACATGGGGATCTCCTTCTTGTGTGCCATCTCAGATCTACCTCAAGTGGTTAATATTTCTTTCAAGGAACCTTGCTCTGATACCAATTGTTGAATGCACAAGACAAATGAGAAAAGGCGTGAATTAGTTGTACCTTAAAACTTCAAAAACCTTGATACACATTTCGATCCACATTCATATAATAAACCCTTAAATCTTTTATATTGATTTATCATGGAAAGTGATGAAGGGTACTCCCCTTACAATCTAAAACTCACAAAAGCAATAGATAATGGCACAAAAAAAAATGCAAGAAGGAAAGCAAATATTTTCTATTATCAATAAAATGAAATTACAACATTATATTTGCCATCACATGGGATTTCTAATTACATAAATCTACAAATCGGAGCCACCATCTACTCTGCTCTGGCCTCTCTGTAGGCCCCCCTTACATCCTTTATTTGGAAGGTGTAACTTCCCTAGAATCTTCTAGAAAGTGTAACCACCCTAGAATCTTTTGGAAAGTGTAGCTTCCTTAGGGTGATATTTTGAAATTTTATTAATTTTGGTATTACAACTTTGTGGGGTCATAAATTTTGATCCGATTGTCGAATTTTCTATTATAATACCTTTTCAAAAAGGCCTCAAGAAATATTGTGCTCGAAGGTAGGGCCTAAAGGCTATACTTTTGTTTTCCACCAATTTTCAAGCCCATCTAGAGCCTCTAAGTGCCTCAAAATTGACCCAGAAGATTTTACTAGGATTTTTGAAACTTAAAATTTTAATATCTACCAAATGACAAATGGTATTGAAGTGATTTTTTCACCATGGGCTTCAATTTACCATTCTACCAAATTTGGCCCTTATTGAAAAGAAACAACATTTTTTTTGGTGATGCAAGATTGCTCTTACACCCTAGATGCTCTTGCATCAGAAAGAAAATAATAGAAACTAAAACATAACACCATACACAAGAGAACACCATATTTATGTGCAAAACCCAAGATGCGAAAAACCACGATGAGGATTGGCTCACATTATAAGTAATAACAACATTGATTACAAAGGCTCACTACTAGAGGGCTCACTACCTACTACAAGAATAGAAAAGTAGATAGAAATGAAATATTACATAGAGAAGACTATCTCAATGCAATGAAGAATCCACCATAATGTCACCAACACCTTCGCACCCTAATTGAATAATTATAGACACCTTCTTCTTATTGCATCCAATAATCTAACACATGAAAGCTTGCACTACATTTCTCAAATTGACACTATAACTCTGCAATTCACATCATACTTTTCTATATCTTCTACCAAACAATCTTCCAACAACTCAACTCGTATTTATACCATCTTCAACCTTGAAACCCTTCTCCAAGGTCATCTATACACCTTAATCGTGCAAATTCAAATTAGGTCACCACCAAAACATTCTTGCAGTGGAAAGGAATGAAGGAAGAAAACAAACCTCCTTAGCTAGGACCTAAATCCATCCTTGTGTGCCACACCATGATTCCACAAACAACTAAGAACATTTTCAAGTAGTGTAAACACCATTAAGCTTTTAAGTACACACTTCCTTTGATCTATCCATAACTTGTAGACAATAAATGTCACCTGAACACACTCTGGAATATTCCATAAACACCCTAAAATCCAACAAACTCCTTCACAAAAAAAATCACCTAAATAATGTACACACCTAGTACATCCAAACTACGTTAACATACACTATAACTTATAAAACAAACTTTCATAATACCAAACCTCAAACTACTTCAACTGAATAAAGATACCAAAACTATCAACACTCCTTGAAAGCTGCAACACTTGAAACATAATTGTGGAGAAACACGAAGTAGAAAATTTTTTCCCAGACACCTCTGCAATACATGACACACACTCTAGTGAACAAAAATTATTTCGCATAGCAATCAAACACATGAAATTTTGAATACAACACCTCTAAACACCTTTGATCAACATATATGAAATTTTGAACACAACCCTGCAAACTAGAACACCACTGCAACACATTGTTTATTCTTTTTATCAATTTTTCTCAAAAGCACTTGGAAACCAAGCACTAGAGACACATCCTCATTATCTACAGTACTTCGTCAACACATTTGAAATAACTGCAACATATAAACTCAACATAGATCACAAACATTTATCATACAAACATTAGAGGTTGACACTAGTAGCTTTACTAATGAAAACATAATGCAACTAATCAAAGCATGGATAGCATCAACTACTCTCACAACAATCTCCCAAAATAATCATCTTCTTTCACCTTATATAGTTGACATAAATGTTAACACAAGCTTGTTGACATCAATGACAACACCAATCTGGTCATACTTGCAACACATCTCTACCTTTATATTTTAATCTTTGTCTCTATCTTTAGATACCTCTCCATATCTCTATCTATTCCTTTCTCTCCTCCCTCTTCCTAGAACTCTGCATCTATATCTCTATTTACCTCTATGTCTCTCCCCCTATCTCTATATCTCTATATTTCTCCTTCTATTTCTCCCTCTCTTTATCTCTATCTCCTTATCTCTCTATGGGTATGTGCAGGATCATGATGGGCCAAAAAGTGGCAATATGATGGGTATGTGGCTGACAACTTTTTTTTTACCCAAAATTGATGAAACGAAAAGGGTTTTTAAAGGAGATTCTCAACTTTCCACAAATATAAATTATGCTTTACTTTGAATTTAATAAGTAATTATTATTGATTTTCTATTCAAATTATGACTAAAGTCCTGATTGATAGACTGATTGAAAACATCTATAACTTTCAAACGGTATCACATTTTTTGAATCCAAAACATGTGTCACATTCTATGCTTTGCATGCTATAGGATAAAAAATGAAAAATTGAATTCCATGAAGTTTGAAGATATTAGGATTAAAAGGTGGTCAGACATACGATTTTTTAATTTTTAAAGTTAATAAAATTCCTGTGATGGCATTCTTTACTTGGAAAAAATTTACAAAAAAATATGCATCACATCGGGACATGAGTCCTCCACTTATATCTGAAATCTTATGAAAAAATATTATCATTTTATTGTGGTTAAGGTGGTCAGATAGACACCTACTTCTTATTTTTTCCTTGAAATTTAACTACTATTGCATTGAAATTTCAAATTTTCACCAAATATAGATTTTTTTTAAACAATTCCATTCCATTTCCTCACCATTCCATTCCATTCCACCACCCCATATCCTCTATCCTTTCCTGTCCATTTTCCTCTATATTTATCCTACCACCCATCTCTCTCACCTCCACTTTCCTTCCATATCCTCCCCCTGTCCACTCCATTTTATCTCTCTCTATCTCTCACTATACATCTCTTTCTCACTCATACCCACACACACTCCCTATCTAGACCTCTCACCCGCTTACCCTCTCTCTATCTCTCTCCCTCCCTTTCTATACTTTTCTTCATCTATTTCTATTTAACTATATCTCCCTCTCTACCTATCTCTCTCCATTTCTACATCTATTTCTATTTAAGTATATCTCCCTCTCTACCAATCTCTCTCCATTTCTACATCTCTCTCTCTATATATCTCTCTATCTATCTCTATCTCTCTCTATCTCTCTCTCTCTCTATCTATCTCTCTCTCTCACACCTTTCCTTTATCCCTCTCTATCTATTTATCTATCTTTCCCTCTCTATCTTGTTGGATAGGACAACTAAGAGGGGGGGTGAATCAGTTGTCACAAATTATAGCCTTCAATTCAATTACCATAACTAACACATAAATTGATTAAATGATTAACCATCAAATGTCAATGCACAAACACAATAAAACCATATTTATGTGGAAAAACCAATGAGGGAGAAACCATGGTGAGGATTAACTCACACTATAGAGAATATCAAAATTGATTACAAAAATGCTCACTGCCTACAATAAGGAATCACTTTTTGGACTTACTATCCAAAGCTCTACAACTTGGAGATAAAAAAGAAGATAAAGAAGACTTGTTACAAAGAGACAAAAATCCCAATGCAACATTTAGGATTTCACCACAATCACAGATCAACTTCCATGAATGATAGAGTTCACCTTCTACTCACTACATCCAAAAATTTAGTATTAAGCTTCACACTGATCAACCACACACATAACTCACACACTTTTAAAATAACATCAAAGTTGTTTCTACTCTTTCACTTATATTCCTTCTTTTCTTGTGTACAATTTTCATTGCTAGCTCATTTTGTATTTATACTATCTCCAACCTTGAAAAAGATACAAAGTTAAAGCCATCCAACATCAAATTTAAATTAGGTCAGCACCAAAAATCCTAGGGTGGAATTAGAATGAGGGCGACCCAAACACATGCTTCATCGAGACCCATAATAGATCCAACATGCTTCATCAACTTTGAAGATAGTGCTTAACACACGGTCAACCAAACCAGTGTAAAACACATAGAACGATTAAGCTTGATACTTCCATAAACCAAAAATATCATCAATGCAATCAGAACATCTTTTCGAGCTAAACTTGCAAGTCAAAAAACTTCAATAAAGAGAAATCCAAACTGACAACATTTCTCCCAGACCTTAGCCAATACATATAAAAACATAGTTCACAATTGGTGAACACAACTTGATCTTCACAAAGAACCAATAGCCAAGAATCTAGATATAACAACCTTCAACAACCTTGACTAACATATTTGATCCGCATAAACATAGGGATAAGTATCGGATCAACAATCTCAACAGTTGAACACCTATAATCTTCCTTTAATACAATTTTCTTAATATCTCCATCCTTTCTTTCTTTATCCATTCCATTTTCCATTCCACTTTCCACCACTATTTCCTCTCTCTTTCTCCCTTCCTATATCTCTTTCCATTTCCTTCTCCACTATTCCTTCTCCTCTTCCTCTATCTCTCCTTATACCTTTTTCTTTCCACCTATTTCTCCCTCCATATTTTTCTCTCTACATCTCCCCCACTCCTTATCTCTCCCTCTCTCCCTCTCAATTTGTATATATCTCTCTATTAATTGTCTCCATCACCTCTACTCTCTCCCTCTGTCTATATATATTAATATCTATATATATATATATATATATATCAATTGCTCTATCTCACTGTCTATATATCTCTCTACCTCTCCCTCTCCCTCTTTCTCTACACCTCTCTATCTCTTCCTTCTTATCTCTCCCTATCTCTCTTTACCTCTCTCTATATCTCTATCTATTTCTCTCTCTCTCTCTCTAGACCTTTATATTCATATCTCTATTTTCCTCTCTATCTCTCTCCCCTATCTCTATCTCTCGATATTTCTCCCTCTCTTTATATTTATGTCCTCATCTCTCAATCTCTCTACCCCTTTATCTTTCCCTATATCTATCTTTATCTCTCAATCTCTTTGTCTCTCCATCTCCCTCTCTATATCCCTCTTCATCTTCATTTTCATCTCTCTCCTTATTGGAAATGGAGTTTGATTAACTTCTCGATTTAGATTTTTTATTTCAATTGTGTTTGGATTTTAGTTTCAAACTGGGGGGTGTCAAGGGGGCCTTGTCCCCATCCAATTATTGTTTTTCGGGGTTCTAGGGGACATGATGTCAAATTTTGTATTTAAAGAGAATTTTTTAAAGTTTCCTTGTAAAATAGAATAGTGGCTACATAAATTTCATGGAGAGAGGGAGATAGAGATGAAGAAGGAGAACACAAGATATGGAAATATAGAGGGCGGGATAAAACAATGGCTATGTGTTCTTTTTTATTTTATAATAGGAATAATATGAACATATTAAAACATGATCATTTTATAACTTACTCATGTTATGTCTTGGTCACTACCAAGCCATAATGTGAGCATGTTACAATACAAGTGCATTATAACACACTTGTGTTATGCCTTATATTGACCAAAAAATGGTTATGGCCACTCTTTGGTTCTCCATCTTTTTGCATATGCCGATAATAAAGGATATTATACATTAGAATAAATAATAAATCTATTATAATATTTACTCTATTAGGACACCAAATCATTAAGAATTCACAATTTATTTTTAATTTAGAAATAAAAAATACAAAGCACAAAACAAAATTATACTGAAACATAATACAAGTCCAAAGAAATGTGTAATTCCATCAAATATAAAAGAACAAAAATAAAAGTGGTATTTAAAATGTTGGTATATACCTTACAACCCATAATACAAAAAAAATTACACCAAATATCTTTTAAGTATATTCCAACTCTTTAAATATCATTAAGTATCATTTAATATTATTGTTGTTTGAAAAAATCAAGTGAAGTGAATTCATCTATTGGTATAACCGAACACTAAATCATTAAGAATTCATAATTTATATTCTAATTTAAAAATAAGAATAAAAAGAACAAAACAATAAAAGTTTTAGAATAGTTTTGTTTGTATTTGAGTTTGTTGTGTTTTAGAAACAATTGGTCAAGATAAAGCAAATTGTCACCTAAATTTAGTTATTTTATCATTGATAGAGTCAACTTAGTCTTCCATTAGAAAAGGACCCTTATAACAAAATAATTTTGCTCACTTTAAGATTTTGAGATGTGGTTTTGTTTTTAGGCCATGAAGAAAGCGTAATTTATGTAAATATTTATGAGTTCAAATATTTCCTTAACCATTCAGCATACATGATAAAAATAGTTTTTTTCTTGAGTTCTCTTTACATTTCATTTTTTGCTATTTTTGTTGTAGCATTTAGATGGGTAGTTTTGGACAGTTGAAAATAATTTTTTGAGAGAAAAGCATTTAAAAAAGAAGCTAAGTTGATCTTAAATCTAAGCCAAAGGTTAACCCAAAAGAGAGGAAGATATGCAAAAAAAATTAAAATGAGGACAAAAAAACAATTGAATTTAACCAAAATTATTATCAAATGCTTAAAGTTAAGGTTAAATTTGAAAAAGTGCATTTTTTAAATCAATGATCTAAATTTTGGTAAAAAATAGTACATATCAAAAGAAAATTCAATCAAATTGTTTTAAAAAACTAAATTTAACAATAATTTTGAGAGAAAAATATAGTTGACATAACCAAAACCATAAAAATAAATTAAAAAATGAAGCAACATTGAGTTTGAGAGTTGAACATAATTGAATTTTAACACCAACTATTACAAAAGGATTAATGTTTTTTTTTTCTTTATAAAGTAAAACACACAAATTGAGCACATAAAACATTTGAATGCAGACAAAGCAATAAAAAATGGGTTCATTTCAAAATTACACTAAATTTGAGACAAAAAATACTCGAATTTAACCAAGACATTACAAAAGCATTATGTTTGAAAAAATAGCAAGTTTGGCATACCCAAAACTTTAGAGAAAAAATGCATGAATTCAACCAAAACATTACGATTCTAAAATAACAGTTTAACAAGAATTATAGTAAAAGTGTTGAATTTTGGGATAAAATTTTAGCGTTGACTTTCTAAGAACAAAAAAGAGAATGTTTTAACCAAAGTTAAGACAACAAATTCAAGGCGAAAATCAAGTCTCTAAGTAAAACAACAAAGAATCTCAACGCTTCTAGAAGATGAAAAAGATATTTTTAGAAACAAATACAAACTTGCATGCATGAACCTGACCTAAAATTTAAAATGCAAAGTACTCGTTTCTAGTTATATAGAAAAATTAAAATTGAATGATTTATTTAGACATAGATATTACTTATCTCAATGCAAAAATATATTAGTTAAAATTTTATTTTATAAAGGAATTTAGCATTTATTGACAAAGTAGTTAGATTTAGTAAATTTATTTTGTAAGTAAAATACATCAAACTAATTTATCATTTAATTGAGTATTAGCAAAAATAATATAGTTTAATTCTGAAAAAAAATCAAATTATTTTAAAGGTAATTATATTGAAATTATCTAGAAATTAATTATTTTCATATTGTATTTTTTTAAAGAAAATTAGTTTAGTTCAATTTATCAAATTTCAAAAGAAATTAGTATTAATCGATTTTATATTACAAAAATAGATTTCAAGAAATATATTTTAATTTATCAAAGGAAAATAAAATAATCATTAAATAGCTCTAAAAGTAAAAAGTAAAATGACTCTTAAGTAAATAAAATAACTTAAGAGTGATAAAATAACCTAATTATAGTATTAATTGAATTTTATTTATAGCTTTTCTCTTTTTTTGAATTTTATTTACTTTTTTAAAGAGAATACCTATTAACCCACCAAAAATATATGTCATCACCATGTTTAAAAATTAAAAAAAAAAAATATTAATTATTTTTGAACAATCTGTTGGTAGCTATCTTGACTTAATTATATATTTTGTGTTTATATGGATCATTAAATATACTAAAAAGTATGTATTCAAAGTTCATAATATTTTATTTTTAACATTGAACTCAAGTGTAAAAGTACTTCAGATCTTAGCTCGATTTTCTTTTCTTTTTCCATATACCTGGAGAAGAACTTTGTGTTCTCCTTTTCCAGTTCATTCCACACTGCAAACAAACAAACTGAGAACCCTAATCAAGTTACTCTTTGAAAGACTAATTTTTGAGGTCACATCATAAGCAAATACAATAGATTAATCAGTTCAATTAAACAAACTGAGATTAATTATTTGCAAAATAAATAAATGAGAACCCTAATCAAGTTACTCTTTGAAAGACTAATTTTTTGAGATTACATCATAAGCAAATACAATAGATTAATCAATTGAATTAAACAAACAAAGATTAATTATTTGAAAAATAAATACATACTTTATAGTAGATCTTACTAGTCAAATTGGAAAAAGGGATATTCTTACAAAATAGAATAAGATTAGTGGATTCTTGATTTACTGGTGAAGTTTATTAACTTTTAATGAGATCATAGGGATAAAGTTTTCCTAAAATGTAAGGTTGTCATATCATAAGAACAATTTTGGTGGAATGGCTACCGCTCATTCCTTAACTTTCAGTTAAAAAGATTTCGGCTGACTCAAGTTCTCATATCTAATAAAAAAAAATCATGTGGATGATACAAAATCCTCCATTAAAAAGAAAAGAAAAGAAAAATATAGAACTATGGAAGAGTTAGATTAAATGAAAAAATCAATATTCAAAAAATCATTTGATTTGAAATAGCCTAGGCAGTTGCTTTAACTTTTTCTTGTATTGGGAAGATAAAAATTGGGGATATTTTTGCAGTCCCTAAGTATTTGGACCAAGAATCATGGACTTCCTTTAGTTTAGTTCTATGAATTTGATCAATTCAATTCAATTTTTTTTTGTTGCAAAAATTCATAAATTTATAAATGGATATCAATGTTAAAGTGAAAGTGTGTATGGAAAAAAATAAAACAATTGTCATCATATTTATCATTTGGGTCATCAAGCTAACTATTTACATTGTGCCTATAATAGTTATGGCAGTTTGAATATTGGTGTGCTTAGAAAGTGCCTCAGCACATTCTTGTTGATGCGTGTTAAATTACAAAGACTTTTCAATCAAATGTTGAACTTGCACAAACACCATGACAACCCAGAACAAAATAAATCAACCCAATTTTTTTTTGATATGCTCACAACATCTTTATAATCCAAAGTAAATGGAAGTTAAGTGCTTGACCAAATGAATATATGAAGTAGATGGTGAGGAGGGATCTGTATGCACCGCCATTTTAACATCCCCTGCAAATCTAAAGTTGTTGCAAATCTAATTTGTCACTTCAATTCAGGCATAAAGAAAAGATGGGGGTTTCGTAGTACATACCCGTTAGTGAGTTGCTTCATTGTTGGCATTCCTATCTGAAAAAGGAACTGAACCGCTCTGGGATACGAGTGTTTGGTCCTATAGAAGCTTCAACATATACATTCTTTTGCGTGCGGAGAGAAGGATAATTTGGAAAACAAGATAATGGATTCGACTGAAGGGGTCCCCTATTGGTACAAAAGCCTAGTGTTGAGAAATTTACATCCTTGAATTTGCAGAGCAAAAGCGGTGATGTTTTCCCATTGTTTTGAATGAATGTAAAATGAAGATATCAAATCCATTCAAAACTGTTTGAAAAATTGTTTGTAACCGTCGTCACTAATGACAGCGAGTAAGGACCCAATTTAAATGCAAAAGGTTTTTATAGAAAAATCTATGTATGAAATAATGAGAGCATTTCACGTAAACATGTTTTCTACTTAAATTTGAGTGGAGTGATGTTATGCAAATTTTTATTAATTATGAGAAATGGATAATTTCAAAATTTTCCCTATTTTAATGCAAACAAGTAAATAAATGAATAGAATAGAAAATATAACAAGTAACTAATTTTGAAGAGTTAAAAAAATTTATTAAAAATTAGCTAAATATATATTTTTTTATTATAGCCTTTGTGGCAGTAAAACCTTAAAAACCTGCGATAAAAAATTTATGCTCCCTGAAAATCCGCCCTTATCACTCAAAACTTTTATGCCAATTATATTGCAGAAAATTAATTTTGGATAAATGTTTTGTTATATATTTTGCAAGTTTACTTTGACAATATACAATATTTTGTCAAATAAGAAAATAAGTTGAATTTTCATTTGTTAAAAACAAAGTTATTAATAACTACTTAACAAAACGCCGTGCCTATAGTTCCTTGGCAGGAACTAAAAAACATAAATAAAAGTGACATTTAAAGTGTCGATATATACCTTACAACCAATAATACAAAAGTAATCCAACCCTTTAAATATCATTAAATATCATTCAATAGTATTGTTGTTTGAAATAGTCAACTGAAGTGAATTCATCCATTGGTATAACTGAAATGAAATCTGTTATTAAATATTAAATAAATTAGGGTTTATCCAAGAATAAGCGAATCTTCCTGTTTTATTACATATAAAACAATCCAAACTAGTTATTTTTGTTTGTGGTTTAGTCCGCTTTGGGCGGTGACAAGCATGTTATATTAAGAAAAAAGGAAAAAATCCATAGACTATGTAATGTAATGCTGGAAAAGCGAAAGAAAAACAACTAATTTTCTAAAAGTCTTCGCAAAACATTTTAAACTGAGAAGAAAACAGGAATAAGCTCGTGGTATGCGTTCGTACTGTTGAAAAGGACATGCGAAGAAGATCAGATAGAGTCTTAATCAACTCCGAACACCACTCAAACATTCTAGATTTCCTCGCTAACCGACGGAATCGTTGATTGAAAACACGGATATAGATCAGGAAAAAACGGTACGCGCTCTGGACACATAAATGTCTCATCACAAAAAAGGATGGAGCACTGTTGAATACCAACCATTGCCAGCCAACACGTCAAAAAATGGGTGTTCTATCTATCTCCCGTTTCACATTGTTGACTACGATGAAGCGCACAAAAAATCCCGCGTCCCCACATATTTGACGGACGACTCGAAACCCATTTGGCATTACATCTAACTTGGGTTTTCTTAGCGAGGAAGGGAATCGAATTACCAACTGTCTGTGATGCTTACGCGCCTCGAGCTTCCTTAGTAGACATCATTTGCAGACACGCAATCGTATCTCGCGTGCCAAAATCCCTTGTTATCTCAGGCCGTGGTTTGAAAGTTCTTTAAATTATTAGTCCGAGAAGCCCAAACACATTTTGTAATTTACGTACAAAGTTTGGTAATCGTTTGTCATTTCTCCAACTCCTTTTGGTATATAAAGTGCACTGCTTGACCATTTCATTTCATTGCATAACAGAGTAGTACATTTTAGTAGTGTTCTTTGAATTTGAAGTTCTTGGATAAACGGTTTCAAACAACAATGGAGAAGCACGCTGGAAAACGTGAGCGGATCGAGGAGGGGGATGAAAGCAGGAGGAGCTGTGACTGTGAAGAATCAGAAGCCAGACCGGCAAAGCGGCTTTGCAAGGATTCTGACATTGATGTTGTCTGTGAAATCATGAGTAAGATGGATAACGAGGACCTAGGTTTGGGTTGTGAAGAGATAGAGGAAGAGTGGGTGTGGGACATGATGAAGATGTTAGAGGAAGAAATCGCGCCAAGCCCCTCCTGTACAGAGGATTCGGGAACAAGTAGTAATGGATCCGAAGAATTGGAGTGTAGTGGGAATGAAGATTATACTTCTAATGCTGAGCTTGATTATTTGTTCGGTGCTAGTGATGACGAACTGGGTATTCCTGGCAGCCCTTCTGTGGACACTGTGAATGATTATGATTACGATTCATATGGCTTCTTCGAATGCCTTGAAATGCAAGAAGCTGAACGGCAACTGTTGTTGCAGATTTGGTTGGGGTATGGTGAGAGCGTGGAGGAAGGAAGTGATCTCTTCTCTGTCCATGATCTTCATATACTGTCCAATCAAATCGATTCCAGATTTCACAAGGGTTGACATATGTAAAATTTTTGCTGGAATGAAAAAATTAATGGTACTTCAACTTTTTTGCGGAAAGAAACATGTACTTGTTTGCATTGTTCAACAAAGTATTTTTTAGCGATAACTTTAAGAGTGATTAACATTTAAACAATTTGTTGGCTTTAACTTACTCTTGAGATGGAATAAATAATGCAGCCTCTTCGACTCCTTCCTCTCTCGTGGATATAAGACAACAATTTCATTATGGCATTTTCTTAATTCATCTTATGATTCATTTGGCATCACATTTCATGATTCATGATTCATGATTTCATTGTTAAATATACTAGCAATCACATCTTGGTGTGTAATGTGTACGTCGAAAGAGGTGTAGAATGTTAATTAGGAAAAATTTAAGTCTACTTTTTGCATAAATTTGTGTGCTACATGAGTTCAATTGATTAACCATTCCGAAAATGATATTGTTTGTGTAACAAAGATCTCTTAAATGAGTGAAAGAAAACCTCTAAATCAAGAATATAATGAAGGCCTATGAACAGGGAGGGGGGAGAGATAGGGAGAGAGATGGATGGGTAAAGAGAGGGAGACATTTCTAGAGATGGAGAGGGATAGAGGAATATAAAGGTAGAGATGAATATAGAGCGAGAGAGGAAGAGTGATACAAATAGATAGAGGTAGAGATGAATATAGAACAAGAGAGGAAGAGGGAGACAAATAGATAGA
>VDFB02373532.1:0-32066 GCA_007258455.2 Sequoia sempervirens
GGCATTGGGGGAGTGCCTAGAAATAACTTCTTTGTGGTGGATCCACTGGTAGTGTGACTTGGACCTATCAAAATCCTTTGCCTCTTCTGTATGTCTTGATCACCTAGTGTTTCTGTGGTATATTTTTTTGTTGTCCTCTTGTGTGTAATTTGTTGTTGTAGCACATGTTGACCACTACTAGTACTACTACCCATAACATCGCCTACTAGTACTACTACCCATAACATCACCACTAGAGGCAGTGCCAGTTGCACTAAGTTCTCCACTATGGGCATGTCCTAGTTGTGATTGTGTCCGACCATGACGATGAGGATTTGAAGCTCTAACAAATTGAATTGTTTCGGCTCTACTTGTTTTCCCTTGGTCTACTTTATCAGCTCCAAGGCCAGATTTATCAACTGGTTTTCTATATTGTACATCTATTACTATAGGAATTCCTTATCCTTGGGACCCCAAACCACCACCTTCATAACCCATTTTTTCAGCTATGGCTGCTCCTGAAGTATATGCTTCTTTTGTGGCCTCACTTAAACCAAGTTTGAAATTGACATGGCTTTCTTCTTCCCTATCATCATTAGATTCATCATCACTTTTTTTATCTTCTCGTTCATCTGGATGCTCTATATTCCACAATTTGCTAAACTCGCGATCTTCTTCGTTATCTCCATACTCTGCAAGAGCTCTTGGATCACCTAGCTCCTTCCTCATAGACCAAAAGGCAGTAATTTTTTATCGTGACCAATTTTTTTCTGTAACTTCCTTCTCTAGAGAATCTGGCATTTTTACTCTACTAGATGGTTTATGACTTTTTTCATAAAAATTGTTGTACCTCCTAATTGTCTTTCGATGCAATGCCATAATTTTTGTTAATAATTTTTCAAAAGAAATACCATTCTCGGCAACACTTTTCTCCATTTCTATTTTGACCTCATCCTAAGAATCCTTGTTTCTCACGTTTTCAAGCAATGGTTTACTTTGATGTTGAATTCTATTTGCAACATTCTTATTGAGCACAATCATTGATTTAATGGTGTCACATGGACATACTGCCAGTGAGAGATAGCATCAAAATAAAAAAATTCAAAAGATCATGTACCACACTAAATGCTTTTCTCGAGATGTGATCCCCACCTCCACCTTGAAAAAGTCAAAAGAAGGAAATAAAGGTCTTCTTCCTACGGTAAAGTGTGAAGTTTAGTAGATTTTGCTGCAAAATACACCTTGTATTCGAAACAAAACCCTTTCGTCACGTATTGGAAGTTTGCATACATGTGGCTGTGCTTCGATCCATAAAATTTTTATACGATTATATTCTTCACGTTAAGGTACCAATCCAGTAATTATTTCTTTTCCTGGTTGAATCTTTGAGTTCTACATGACACTTAAGGCAATCTAAGGCATTGAATTGGTATTTATGATGTTTGGGTGCAATGGAGCCAAAAGTAGTTGCAAAATGGCGTAGTTCAAAGAATCATGCATCCTTATCACAGTGGTCCTGTTGTGACCTTTTCACACATCGCCCCATTGCAAATGGGGACCCCCCTAATTTTTGCTTTGTTCAGGTCTTTTGGCTTGGTTTTTGGTTTGTTTTGCTGATGTCTCTCTTTTGTTTCGTCTGTCTTTCCCGGGACGTGCCTGCCTTCAAGCTTAAACGTGAAATTTTGGCTAAGTCTGAGAATTAGGGTTTGCATTCTTCAGGCCAGTTCGAGGTTGATTTGAGTGAACGAATTGAAGTTTGAGTTTGGCATTGCAGTCAGTAAGCTTCCAGCGAGTTCCCGGCAAAATTTCACTGAGTTTTGACAACTTACTATTTTTAGTAAGTACTCAATTTGGGACATTTTCTCAGCACTTTTGAAGTTCTAATTGTTACACTGCATCCAGAGCACGTCAAGCTGCTTGTCTGCAAATTTGAGCTGAAACTGACAAATTTCAAGGGTACATTTGTGGCTTTTGGCGATAGTTTGTTTGGTCTATGACCGGCACGCCATTTTGGGAGGTCAAGGCATTCTTAAGTTTGTTGTTCAAGTGAAGTGTTTACTGTGCTACTGTGGTTGTATTTGCAATATATAATCAATATATTTTTCATCGACTATTCATACCTGGTGTATTTCAGTACTAAATTATCTTACTGTGGCTGTGTCTACAAAATATCATCAGTATTCTCTGCTTCAGTTTACTACTCGTGCTTGGTATTTTACAAGGAGGTCGGCCTTGTATTTTGGGAGGGCTATAAAAGAAAGTAAAGTGCAAGTTATTTGGCATCCATTCCATATCGTATTTCTCATTTTGGGGATTCTTCTCTTTGGCTGCAACTTTGGTTGAGCTTTATTCCAAGGATGAAAACCCTTGTGAATATGATGAGTTGGACGAAAACCTAGCTCATCTTGTGGAGGACTCATAACGGAGTTCTATTTGCACTTCATTGGAGACATTGGAGGTTGGAGCATCATTGCATAATCAAATTTGCAAATCAGATTTGGAGCAAAATTATTGTGGTATTTTGTGAGCAGATTGCATTAGGGTTTTGCCCTAATTTGGAGCGCCACTTGGAGCAGACCTGAGCGCCCACCTTTGGAGGGCGATTTTGCATATTTGGAGCAGCAAACCCTAAGCACTTAGCAAGGAGAAATTTCTCCCATCTAGGGTTTGATATTTGAAGACTATTTTGCATATATTTGGTATGTATAATCATAGTTTATCTAATTTGTAGAGCAGAATTTTGGGCATTGTTTGGCACGTTGTGCCCTAGAATCCATTGTAAAAATCAGATCAGAACATTCAATTTGTAGCAGCAGGGTTTAATTCAGAAAATCAAATTTGTTGTTGCATTTGGATGCCCTATCTTGTGTTTTTCATGGTGGATTTCATGTTTGATATGAATATCAATTGGTACCATCATTTGGCATGTTTATTTGTCATGTTTGGGCAATTGTATGTTCACTTTAATTATTTGTTTAAGAGCAGAAAATAAAATCAGAAATGTGAAAAACGTCTCAAGTACAGGTACGGGTACAGGGGGCAAAAGTCCAGGGACGCGTCCTAGTGTTGGTAGTGGTAGTAGTGGTGCAGGTGGTGTTCATGTTTCCACAAAAGTGAAGAGGAAGGATAGTACTTCTAGTGAGAAGCAAAATACAGTTGCAAGTATGTTCAATGTGCAAGCACGAGATGTGGCAGAGTCCTCCATTGCCAAATTTTTCTATGCCCATGCCATCCCATTCAATGTGGCACGTTCTCCCTACTTCAAACAAATGTTTAAAGATGTGGCAGCTCTTGGTACCTCATTCACCTACCCTGGAGAAAATAAACTACACACTACACTCCTTGACAAAGAATATTCTAAGGTGATTGAGGTGATGGAGGACATGAGATAATGTTGGATTAGGACGGGCTGCTCTATTATCATGGATGAGTGGACCGATATTAGACATCGGCCACTTATCAACATCATAGTCACATGTACAACTGGTTCGTATTTCCTTAGAGCCATTGATTGTTCTGGGAAGCGCAATGATGCAGAATTCCAATTTCATATTTTGAGAGATGCCATAGAGGAGGTTGGGGCAGCCAATGTTGTGCAGGTGGTCACTAATTCAGCACGTGTGTGCAAATTAGCAGGTTTGATGGTTGAGAGTGCTTACAAGCACATTTTTTGGACCCCTTGTTCTGTTCATGCATTGAACAACGCATTGAAAGACATAGGGAAGATAGATTGGGTGCACTAGGTGGTTGTAGAGGCTAAGAGACATTTAGATGTTTATTTGCAACCATCACATCTCACTTGCTCTCCTTAGGACATTTTCAAAGGAGTTTCTCAAGCCTGTAGAGACAAGGTATGCTACCTACTTTATTTTGTTAGAGAGGATGCTTGAGGTGCAGGAAGCTCTACAATTGATGATGGTTAATTCAGAGTGGAATAGATGGTCTATGGAAGGCACTGTAGAAGGGAGAAGCATCAAACAAAAAATTCTTGATGATACTTGGTGGTCCAATGTGAGGTAAAAAAATTGTTATTGATTGTTGATTTTATATATATATATATATATATATATATATATATATATATATATATATATATATAATGATTTTATTATTAATATTTTGTGATCTTCTAAGTTCTAATTTGTCTTTCTTCAAATTTTTGTTTGCAGATATATTTGCTCCATCATTTCACCAGTTGTGGATGTCATAAGATATGTTGATATAGACTCTCCAAGTCTTGGAGAGATTTATGAAACATTTGACTCCATGCTTGGAAGAATGAAGAAAGCAATTTCTGATAGGGATCCTAATTCGGGATTATATGAGCAAGAAATTAAGCCCATTGTGATGTGATCGTGGAACACTATGAACACCCCGCTTCATATGGCAGCCTTTGTTCTTAATCACAAATGGTATGTACCAAGGGCTAGCAGGATGCCTCCTTGTGATGGCGATGAGGTGAAAGATGGGTTTATGAGGGCCCTTGCAAAAATGTATTCAATTGAGGAGGTGAGTCTACTTCGTACACAATGGATTGACTTTTATAATCTTCGTGGTCCAACATTCAGCAAACTAGAGGCCAAGGTAGATAGAACTACACTAGCTCAAAGGGATCCTATTGGATGATGGTCATGACATGGGAAGGATGCACCACAATTGAGGACACTTGCTATTCACCTCCTTTCAAAGGTAATACATTATCATAATTTATTGATTTGATTAGTGTCGAACATTTATATAATCATAATTGAATGTCCTAATTAGTAAATCACTAATTTAGTTTTTGTCTCCTTTCACAAATTGCTAGTTCTTCTGCTGCAAAGAGTAATTGGTCAACATACAGCTTTATTCACTCTATCAAGAGGAATAGGCTAACCTCTAGATGAGCAAAGAAATTAGTGGTTGTGCATAGCGCTTTGCGACTCCAAGATCGTCAAACTCTTGATTATCGACAGTCTCCAGCGTTACAGAGAAATGTTGATCCAAAGGGCGCCGCCCAAATTGATGAGGAGACAAGAGAGGGATTGGTTGGAGTTCCATTAGATGAGCCAACCTCTCATACTCATATTGGCAATGACTCAGACTCTGGGTCTAATTTTGATGCAATGTTGGCAGATGCCAAGTAGAGGCAGCCATCATACTTTCTATTACTATGTTTTGGACATTGGTGACTTTGTCATTTTGATATTTGTAGTGCAAACTTGTAGCCTTTGGGCATTTATTTTTAAAATTTTATATCATATGCACATTGACTATTTGACATGAATTATGGAAGCAATTAAGTACTTGTAGTAGTAATTTGTTCGACTCTATAATGTATATGTCAATATGATTAGTGATTACATTTGCAACTTTATCAATGTTCATTGTTATGATTTGTTGGCGATTCAATTCACACCTCTAGTATGCGGATTAGAAATAGACAGCTATGCATAGATTAACTGCTCCCCAAATTAGGAGGGGAAGCTCCCTCTTTGCTGATGTTGCTTAAAGAAAGTAAACTAAAACTAATTTGCTGATCATTTTGTTCTCGGCTAAGAGCACAAGGTTATAAAACTCTAGCATCGTAGCTGAGATTTTCTCTTTTTGAATTTCAACTACGACTACGCCTACTCTAATGATGCTTTTAACAACTCAAGTAAACTCAGAGCTTGAGAGTTAAAAGTAAACAAGGAATGATCTTGACAAAGATACTTAAACAAACTCTCTTCCAACATACACCTGAAGACTCATTGTACTTTTCAATGCAACCTGAAATAAAGATTATATAAGCATAACACATAAAACGGAAACTTGAGATAGTAGATCAAAGTAGCGAAGCATAAGATTCCTTTTCTCAAATTTCAAATAACAAAGATTACACTTTTGGGACAGCAAGATTGTAGCAATAATAGGCTTACAATTTAGCGATCAACTAGAATACACTTGACACAAAACACATAAACTGAACAATATCTTGCAGCAAAAGGCAAGCATGCAAGCTTGCTCTTACACTAAGTGAACAAACATTGAATAACAACTTGCAAGCAAAAGTAGGCTCAGCAATTTGCTATCACAATAACAGTCAAAGAAACAATGAGCAAGGCTGCCCTTATTTATACACTAGCGAGGATTAGGGAACCCTAAAATCTCCTTGCTTTTACAACCAAGACTTGCCAACTCGCAAGCTTTATTTCTAAAACTAAAACATGACAACTATCTAATAACCTACTGAAAGCAAAAAACAGGGAAAGTGCCAACTATTACAACTTGATTCATTTCTCTCTCACAAAGAATAGATAAGCATGAGACAAAATAGCAGGAAAACTCGGAAAAAGCATCGAGTTAACTGCTGCTTTAAATCTATCTTTGGAGATCTTTGTTCTCCTGATAAGATAATTCATCAATTGGTATTTTGTGTTACACCCCGATTGTATAGCTACTAGGCTATTAGTATTGGATAAGGATTATGTGTTTGTAAAGACAGTTTTATGAATGAATAAAGATATGATGCACCTTGTTATCAATATGAGTTTTTATACATTAATGATTGTCTCATTCTTATGTTGTTTAATTGATGTTAATCATGGTGAAAAAGTGCATTATGAAGTTAATGTGTGATGTTGTTATATCTTACGGAATTCATATATACTGCTATTTTTGTGAGCATTTGACTGCCGTGAGTTTATAACTGTGAATGCAGGTATGAGAACCAGTCCTCCAGGCAGAGGGGAAATATCACTTGGGAGAGGGGTATTGGTCGTTTAACCGGTAATGTTAATCAGTTGAGCATACACACACACATCATGAAGGGTATAGAGGAACCAAGTCAGATAAGTTAGTCTTGATAAGTCATCCATAGGTTTTAGGAGTTTGATTTACTTCCTTGTGCTTTATGAGTTATGATTGTTTGAATGTCAGACTTACTATACTATGACTCCTTGTATGAACAATGTGATAGATATGTGTTAAAGGTTGAGTGGGTACGTATACACATGTATACATTGTGTACACGTATCTAAATGTATAGACATATCGATACATACGTGCGTTAAGCAGATGGATGTGCTCATACGCATGTGTCGACATGTATATATGCATACATACGTATACACAAGAGTATATATGGTTATACACATGTATATACATACACACCCAGCCTAATATCTGTGGTGAAAATAATATTTTAATATTATTGTCTCAAAAATTTACATATATATGTATGTGTAAATGTATATATCAATAATGTGATTATAATTTATGATATATACATAAATACATAAATAAATGTGTAAATATTTATATATTTATATATTTTATAAAGCATAGAATATATGTATTAATGTTAAGTTAATATATGCATATATATATATATATATATATATATATTACGATGGTAATGTCAGAAAAATATATATTTATATATAAATATATTAATACTTAATAAAATACATATATTATAAAATATATAAATATTAAATATTAAATATTTAAAGTGAAAACATTTATAAACTCCAAAGTGAAAATATTTAAAAATATTTAAATGAATAAATATTGAACTCCAAATAATAAAGTTAAAAGAATTATATCTTTTAACATATGCAATTTATTGGAGAGGAATATTTAAAAAAAGTAGGCACTAGTCTTAAGGAAATATAGAACTCCATAAAAGTATCGAACTTTTCTATGAGACAAATATTTGAATGCAAACATTTGAAAAATAAACAAAACTGAGCAAAGAGCTTTCACGTGGAAATAAGGAAAGCTTCAACGCAGCAAAAATGGAGGAAGCTTTCAAAACTGGAAAATAGGGAATGCCAACAAAGTTTATGTGTTGTAACAAGCTGAGACTTGACCAAAAACGCAACAAAGGGAGTCATTCATTTTTATGCGCCTAGTAAAAACGTGTTTCCTGTAAGTGGCGTTTTCTAAGATTTGAGTTGAAATTTTCTGCGTTTGCTGGCTCTATGGAGGTCGATTCACTCCTTTGTAAGGTGACTTAGGGTTTAGACACTTGCCAAGTGACATTTGACTGAGTTTATACGCCTGGTTGTCATTCTACATGCCCAAAATGGAGGAAACAGTTGCAAATACGGGCCTATAAATACTTGCCCAGCCATCCATTGAAAGATATCCCTGTGCAATTTGTCTTTGGCGAATTTGAGAGCTATCTTGTTTAGTTTCTAGCTGCTGTGAGTTTGATATTGCTGCATTCTATCATATTACTTAGAGCATGAGAACTAAAGCCTTTAACAGCTGCAAACAATAGTCTGTGCTAAAATACCTTTTAGGAAGAGTGAAATAGCAATTTCTATTAGAGAGGTGTTATTTAGAAAAAGTGATTTGAAAGAGTTGTCTATATTTGAGAGAGAGATAATCTGCAAAACTGCCATCTTCAGTTGGGAATTCTGAAAGTTGTTGCCAGAACAGTGCTAGGAGAGAAGCTCATTATCACAGGCATGTTATCTAATTTGTGATTTTTGCTTGAATGATGTTCTCTTTTATTCTTGAGTTTGCTGGTTGCAATTAGCATGTTATAAGCAAATAGTTCATAGCAAATTAATTTTGTTTTGATAAGCTTCATAAAGAATAAATGCATAAGGGATTTCATTGTAATTGAAGGGTAAATGAATAAGGAATATCAATGCAATTAAGGGTAAATGCTTGGGAAAATAAATATATTTTATTGATAGATTAAAAGAAGGATTTATGGAAAAAGGGGTTTTAAGAAGGGAATCAATTGTTTAAAGAGATTTAGGGTAGCTTAACTTAATATGCATTATGCTATGAAGGGTTTTTATGTGCATTTGCTTGAGTTTACAATTTTGTATGATCTCCGTATATGGAGAATACGTAGAGTAATTAATATCTACTAGGGACGAAATGACGTCAAACTAAGTATGATCCTTAGCTTATGTTATTAGGTTAACTCTGACAAGCTTCACTCCTAGGATAAAGATTTCCGGAATCAAGAGTTAGGATATTAGATACTTGTTTATTGGCTCATTTCTAGTAGATTGTTTGAGGTAGGAAGTCTGGGGTAAACTGAACCCATTGAAGGACAGAGCCTACGCATAGAGTAAGGTAGCCCAAAGTCAAATCAGCCCAGAGTAGTGTAAGTGATAGATGACTTACTCAGTCGTTTACTGAACCAAAATACTATGGCCATAGTAATGTAATGTACCTACATCCTCTTAGATTGGGAGATGATTACATTGTCAGTTCACAGTGATCCAATAAGTACATACTAGTTTGGGATTGTGGGATACAAGAATCTAGTTATGTAGGACACACTACTATGCTTAATTGGTTAACGGAATCGGTTACTCAACCAATCTCTTCGACGAAGGGAGGGCTATTCATTGAAAAATGAATGTGCGGGGGACCGCAATATTAGTCCGTGGTTGGCGGAAAAGCACCCGAGTGATGTTTCTCCTCCACAATCAGACATCTGAAGAACCAAGATTTGAAAGGGAAGATCTTGGACCGTCTTACTTCTATTTGTGCAAAAGTTGTTTAAGCTGTGTATGTACTCTTATGCTTTCATACTCTGTTATTCAATTTGAAATGGTAAAAGTTATTATATTGTGAAAAGCTTTATATGATGTATTTCAATTTGAAAAGAAAAGAAAAATTTTATTACAATGTTATTTACTCGTTTACTTTTGTTAAAAGTTATAAAAATTAAGGAATTTTTATTTTACGTATAGGATAGGTCGTTACATTTTGCGAAAGTATATCTGGCAAAAAGCTGGTAAATGCCTCATTGTTAGGATTGATACTATCTAAGGCAATATTCTGATTTTCCAGGATTTCTTTGCCTTCTGTAATCGAACTTAGAAAATCTTTGACATCTGTACCTGCTTTATCAAATCTTGATAATTTCAGCGGCTCTGCAACTAGAGTGATGACCTTTTTATAAATATAGCATCTTGCTTCAACATATCTTTTTACCCTATGTTGAACACCTTCTGACATTCCTCTGTTTCTTCTGCAGCTTTTATACTTCTGATACTTCTCCTGATTTTTCAATGGAAGAGTATTATACAACTCTTTTCCAATACTTGTCATTTTGCTCATACCACACCTTTTCATGTTCTTCGACTGAGATGACCAAATTTTTCAGCCAAGGTGGTATTGAAAAGCATTTCTCAACATCATTTGGCTTGAGGCTGCAAACAATTCTCCCATCCGCTACTTGAATTTCTCGTGTTGTTGGATTGTAATGCTTGACACAAGCAATTACAAACTCTAGACTTTGCACTGAGACGGGAATTGAAGCTCTTGCAAGCAATCTGGAATGACCAAGATGTTGAACTGCAATATTTCCCGCGTCTTCCAAAGCACGCAAGTCGAATACTGGTTTTATATGATGCAAATCAATTTCAAAAGTTTTTATGAAATCGTGATACAACACTGACTTGGTTTTGAATTCCATGGGAGAGTACTACATGTTGAAAAACTCAGATTTTGACTGTAAACTTGACTATGTTCGGACACTTCTTGCACAAGTTGCTAAAAATTGAAGGCTGATTTCTCTTGAAAAAGCAATTTTCCCAAAAAAAGTTGGGACCTAGGTTTTGTAGAGAACTTTGTTTGGGAAAGACCTAGATCGTCCGTTTTGGAAAATAGTGATGGCTGATTGAAAAAGTAGAAACCCTAAAATTTTAGGATTTTCCCAAAAAAAGCTGAGAACTGGGTTTTGTGCAGAATCACGTTTCAGAGAGACCCAGTTGATTAGATTTTGAAAATACTGAAGATTTCTTGAACAGGCATGAAAAAAGCAGGTTCTTGAAAAATATAAAATTTTCCAAAGTTGTAGAGAATCAAAAACCAAGCTGACCCAGATTGTTGGAAATTGAAAAAGATGACCCCCTTCTTTTGAAAATTGATGCCTTAGAAATTTGAAGCATGCAAAAGAGAGCCTCTGTGTGAGTTGATCTTGAAAATATGAAGAACTCTAAACAAGCACTACGTTTTGGCCTTCAAATCTTGATATAAAGAAATTATCTATCTCCTCCTTTGAACGCCACCTGCAAAAATCTGTGAATAATGAATGCCAAAGCCATCTTAAATAGGTTTTGAGGATGAAAAAGACGCTTTATTGTCTAGCTTTAAATCTTTTGAAGCCAATCTTGAGCAGGTTCATCGAATGTGGACACTGCTTCGAATGATGAATGATGAAAATTGAAAAAAAATTCTTAAGGCATGAAAACTTGGACGCCCTTCTTGGCAGACTTAGCCATTTTTTAAAATTTTCAACTTTGTTGCTTGATTTTGACCTCAGTTTGATCCTCAATTCTAGGAGCTCAGTGAATCCTGTGAACTGGCTGATGATCTCGTTGCGGAGCTTGATTGAATATGGAAAGATTGTCCTGGAGACTGCAACCTCAGAAAACTGAATCTGAGGCCTCAAAAACTTGGGCGCCCTAGCTACCTGGGGCGCCTATCCTTAGCAGAGTTAGTCAAATTTTGATATTCTTCAATTTGTTAATATTCTCTGATCTTCGGATGAATTCTCGTTTCTGGATGATTGACTGGCCTAATGAACTAGCTGTCAGATTCGTTGGATAGCTCGAAGAATTCTGAGGGGGGTCTTCTAGAAGTGACTTGCTTGGAAAAGCAGTTTTAGGGGATCAAAAGCTTGGGGGCCCTTGGCTAGCTAGGGCACCCAACTCCTCCAAAGTTAGAACATTTTCTGAGATTTTCATCTTCCTTTTGACTTTTCTCATTTTGCAAGTGTTTTTACCTTTTGTTTGACCTAACATATCTGATACCTAACAAATCTAATGAGCTCCCCGAGATATCCACTGAAAAGCTTGCTCAAATTTGAAGGAGAGCTACTGGAGGCAACAAACCCTAATTTTGACTTCTGAATGCCCAAAAGCTTGGGTGCCCCTGGCTACCTGGGGCGCCCATAATCTCCAGACTCAAACCATTTTTACTTGATTTTCAACCTTCAAACTTGATCTTCCATGCTCCATCCTCCGTTTGATTTGCAACTGTTGGTGACAAACGATTCTAATGATTGAGTTGAGACATCCACTGGATAGCTAGCAGAATTCCGAAGACAATGATCATATTTGCAAACCCTAATCTCTAAATTAAGTCCTCTAAAACCCTAGGCGCCCCTAGCTATCTAGGCCGCCCAAAGTTCCTAGAGATAGATTTTTTCTTGATAATTTCCAATTTGCTCCTTGATGAAACTCCTCTGTTCGATCTGAGATTCCGGCCGATAGATTGATCCGATGGACTTGCTATTGGATTCATTGTAGAGCCAGAAGGATTATGAACAAATCATCTTGGTAGTACAAACCCTAACTCCATCATTTGGCACCTTGAAAAGATGGGCACCCCTAGCTACCAAGGGTGCCTAAGCTTGCCAAAGAATTTTTTTATTCTAAGTTTTCAACTTTCCTTCATTCCTCATTCTTCGTCTCTCGAGCTTCGACTGTTGAGATTGAAAACTATTCTAAGGCATGATTGGCTAGGCGTCTTGACTAGGCAGGGGTGCCTAGCATCTCCAAACTTAGTCAAAATTTCACTGTTTTCAAGAATTTCAAACTCCCCTCCTTCGTTCTTCATTCCTCGAGCATCTTTTTGCCATCTCCTAAACTGTGCAGTGCTTGAGACCTCGAATCTAACACCTGGAAGTTGAGCAACCTCCATTAATGACCTTGGAGCTCCAGTTTAGTTTCTGAAAAAGCATAATAGACCCATTAGAGAAAAACTGATCTTTTAACAATTCTAACTGGACCAGCCTGATGAGGAAGTATTTGGAGCCAATCAAAATCAGTTTGAACCCCTGGAGTCAGACATTATATTTTTAGAAATTTTTGCCAGCATCCATTTGAGAAGAAACCCAGAAAAAAGTCTATTTTTAGAAACTTTCTACTTTTAGAAAATTTCCTAAAATTTAGGGCCAAAAAACTAAGACCTGTGTTTTGTAGATAACTTCACTCTGAGCAAATACAGATCCTCAGATTTTGAAAATTTTGAGTTTTTGAGCACCATGCAAGACATGCAAGTTTTCATTTTCCAACTTTCTAACAGTTTTTAACAAGACTTTTGACCATTTTTTCAAAATGCCTAAGTGTAGCAAAAATTTTATTTTGGGGTAAAACATGATTATCATTACTCATATAAATATCTAAAATTTCCCTATATGTATATATATAGCCGTCCCCCCATCCCCAAAACGCGTCCCACAATTCCACCGGCCGCCCCGCGCGCCTCCCCCCCCCTCCCCCCTACCAGAAACTTGGTGGAACATAGCTATCAAGCCATCCATGCACTTTTTCCCAGATTCAGTCCCAAGTATATTTTATTAACATTTGCATTCTAGAGATTACTTGGGCATGCTAGCACTTGGGAAGGTTTGTTTTGATCATATCACTTCATTTCAACTACTTGATTTGTACTGATCTTTGATTTTATCATTTGAGGAGTGTATCATTGTTATAATCATGAGTTATGCAACACATCCTTCTGTAATTATTCTAAGGACGATTACGAATCTTGGAAAAATGGCATCCTGACACATTGTAGGTGGCTCAATATTTTGCCTCATCTTTATGGACTCATCCCTGAGGCAGATACACATTGGAATAAATTAGTTTGGGGTAATGAAAAATGATCATATCATAGGATTAATTGGTACAACCATTGGTGTTGATATCTTTTGGCAAATCTCAGAGATTGAGTGCCCGAGCACACTTTGGGCTACAATTTGGGAGATCTATGGAGATCTAGATAATTCTCCATTCCCAAATGATCCTGTATTAGATAGCCTCATTCCAGTTGATGGTGTTGATAATCTGATGATACTTTAGAGGAGCTTGAATATGATGCAACACTTGAGTGACTTGACAATCAAGAGACCTCTCCTACAGCTCCACTTCTCCTATTGAGATCACAAATCCATCTTTTGTTGATTCATCATAGTTCAGAGATGCTTCTTCGAGAGCTTCCAATGATTCTTTTCAGCAAGTAAATCATAGTCTTTCAAATATATCATTTTGGGATGATTACTTGACAGGTATTTCAAACTTGTTTGTGGAGTCTCACATATCAAATTTGGTGGACAAGTTTGGGGGATTATCTCTCATCTTTGATAACAGCCCCATCATAGCTATTGTCACATCATATTTGTCTTTGGATCTTGGTCAACATCAATTATCACTTGATCCTAATTTGTCACCTTCTTCATTGGCTGGGCATGTACCTAATTTGATTGTGGCATTGTCATCTACCATGGACATGGCAACACAAAAGCAAATTTCAAAGACACAATATTCATAAATTTGGATTCATCTTCCCTTTTAATTCCTAACTAGAATGGGAAGTATTCCTGCATTTGTACTTGGTTGTCTTTCTTCCCAAGGTAAGGTATGTTGTTTTTAGGCATTAGATTATGTTTTGTGTTCAAGCATTCACCATTTTTGCAGAAGATTACACATTGTGGGGGGGCTACATAGTCTCTCTCTCCCCCTCTTATGGGAGGTTTATCGATTGTATATTGGTGATATAAGTAATCGTTGGGGGTATATTGGTGATAGAAGTAATCTTTGGGGGGTCATGTTGAGTCCTCTTTCCTTCTTTCACTTTCTTGTTTTTTCTCTCTTTTGGGGAGGAGTTTTGTCCCATTGGGTTTTCTCCTTTTCTCTAGTTATGAGAGATTGCATTGCACATGGGTACCTAACATGGCCTCATAGCTGGGACCCATCATCATATTTTGCATCATTTTCATTTGTTTCCTCCTCCCTAAGTTTCACTTAAGGGGGGGTGTTGATGTGAATAAGGTGTTTTACCTAACGCATTCACCTAGTAGGTCCTATTCACATGTTAAGTTTACTTAGGTCCTAAAATTTTTTCTAGAAGTCTTAGTTGTCAATGAGATCTTATCTTGTCTTATTTCATTTGCCTCTTGAGTCCTAGGTCATTTCATATTTGTTATGTTATTTGTCTCATGTCATAGGATTAAGACACTTGTCACAATCTTGTGTTATCCTATCTCTCAACCTTGCCTATATAAGCAAGGCATCATATGTACATTTTAATCAATTCAATCCATGTAAACATATTGGGGTTTAATCAAATCCATTGTGCCCATAATCAAGCAATATTTTTGTTATTGCTGCTCTCTTGTGGAAGGCATCTTTTGGTTTTTGTAATGTCCCTCCCCAATCCTGAGTTTTGGCTTTGCGAATTTGCTCAATTAATTTTGTTTGACAATGTGGGACATTTTGTCAAACATATTTCATTGCATAGTATAAATTTTCCACAATATCACAATATAATGCATAAAGGAATTCAATGACATAACATAATAACTTTACTTCATCATTTTGACTGCCTTTTATGAATGTACATGGAAATAAGAAACTACAGGCATGTACAGACTCAACCGAACAAACAAAGGTCTGGTGCATATATGAGGATACTCAAAAAGTTGTTACCAAGATATAAAATCTGCAAACTAGTATTAATATGACTGTTGCAGCAAATACAATGCTCAGATGATACATATCAGGTCTGAAACTGAGGGACAGACTTTACTTAAGGTTTAGAATATAGTTAAGGAACACTTAGACCTGGTAACTCCTCCATAAAATGTACAGCAGCATGCAGATTGAAGACTTCTGGCCTGAGAATCAACACGTACAGGTCTGATGTCAACAGCAGCAAGGTTTAATATAATTTCTGAGCTATATCAGACTCACGTCCAGGCTGCGACCCTTCCAAAAGCCCTCACAATACCTCTAAAATAGCGTCCAGTGAACTCTAGAGGAATGCAGATTGAAATACAATTTTGTACCTTCAGTAATCAACAATAAGGAACTCCACACCTCCAACATCAACCATAAGCCTCACACCCAGATTAGGATATCTCAGATTTAATCAGCATATAAGTGACCCAATGTCCTTTGACCAGCAAATGAAGGGTACAATGCCAATGTCCCAGCAAAGTATAAACCTCTAAACTGAAAGATGAACAATGATAATATTCAACCCCTTATATCTAATATCCTGTAATTTATCAAACTTCCTGTTAAATTCTTCAAACCCTAGCTTTGAAGCTTTCTTGTAAATCTTTGAAGCACAAGCACAATCCCTGCAATGGAATTGTTTGCAAGCTAGCTTGGGACATCTTTCACTCCTGTACCAAGCTATTCTTCCTAAGGGGTTTCGTCCTCAAAAAGTCTATGGCTTTCAACCTGTGTTACCAAATCGGCACCCTCTGCTGAGCGATTCCCGTTTGGAATCATTTCGAATACTGAAACTGAAACGAATCGCCTGGGAATCGGACGGGAATCACAAAATGCTCTGTGGGTTCGATTCCAAAAAACCAAAAGTGATTCTCGACGTTTTTCAGCTGACGTGGCAACTCAAACGCGTTTTTTGACCCTTTTTTCATCCGCCGTTTGACTTTTACCTCGATTTCTGTGAATTTTAGGGCAAAACGACTTGTCAAAGACACAGATTTAGCGTGTGAGTCTCATCTTGTAATGTCCCCTTCCAGTTGACATCTCTCAGAGCTAATGATTAGCCTATTATGCGACCCTCGTAGGCTGATAGGATGGATAGAGGGTCTTGTTGGAGCTTGGCTTGGCTTCGAATTGTCAGAATTTACCAGTTGGCTTTCGTTCGGGGTCATTCGGACATCGTTTGCCTAACTTGCTATTTTTAGTAAATAAGGTCATTCAGCGGAGCACCCCTGCTATTTTTAGCAGTATGATTTGGTCGTGTGCAAATTCAATCACTTATTCACCAGCTTCAGACGCTTCGTGAATCGGACGTATTTTGAGGGAGATATTAATATTTTAATTGTCAAATTAAATATTAATTATTTGAAGCTTATATTATAAAGTTATATTATTATTTAATATTATAACTTAAGTGATTTATTTAAGGGGTCGACCAACATTGAAGAGGGGCCACTTTTTAATTATAATTTATAATTAAAAGTGCGTTCAAGACTTTGGAAATATTAAAAGTTAAAATTCAATTTTATTTAAATGATGCCTTTTGAGGAAAAAGTCGACCCTCTTGAGAATATAAGGATTTTTCATTGTGAAGAGCTCATTATGTTGAAAAATCGAATTTTTGCTAAGTCCTTCTGAGAACAGAGCCAAGGGTTCCAATTTTCGTTTGGCATTGGAGAACGAGCCATCTTCAGTGTTGCAGTTCAGAGGCTGTGAAATACCAACTGATTTATTGCTTTCAGAGAGGTAGCTTCATTCAGAGCTTATCACAAAACTTCATCAGAGATTGCATCATTCAGGGTTTTCAGTTTGGAATCTATCCGGAAGAGATTTTTTATTTTAGGCGCCTATTTCCTGAGATCTGGACACATCAAATAAAGGCCGTACTTTTATTTGCTTGCTGCTGTTACAGAGCTGTACATTTCTGCTGCAGGGCCGTACCATCATCAAAAGGCTGTACTACTTCATCTTGAGCCAAGCGCTTTCATTCTTGGCATTTTGGCTTCATCAACATGGACGCATATCCTACAAATTCTAGGTTTTTTTATCAATAATGTTGTTGCTTTTTAGATTGCATGTTATCAGATCTCAGATGTAATAAGTATAGAAGATCAATAAACAGCCTGGCATCATTAGATCCAGTAGTTTCCGTCATTTCTAGCATTGCAATATTTTATTTGAATTTATTAGCAAATTCTTTCAAAATCACACTTCTTCAATTTATGCACAAAAACCCAAAAAACCAAAAACGTTCAAAAACAAGCAAAATCAAACAGATTCAGAAGTCAGTGAGAACAGGGGTTTCTACAGTGGTATCAGAGCTAAATCCTACCATCCTGAGGTTTAGCATTCTTATGCAGCCACAAGAAGTTGGGCCTCACAGATATTACACTCGCAAGAGAGCCTTAATTGACAGGGAGTAGGGATCGAACAGGCAGCCAGGTACCATGGCTGACAGAACAGATATTCCTCGAAACCCTAGGGATCAGGATGATGCAGAGGTTCTACACACTCTTAGAGATTTACGGGCAGGTCAACAGCAGGCCACCGATGTACTACAGCAGTTGACAGTGGCAATCCAGAGGTTAGGTATGTCGAGGAGACCGTCACCTCATCGTGACGAGAACAGGAGTGATGCAGGATCACGGAGAGCACCTAGGACTGTTTCACGGACGGCAGACAGGCCAACTAGGCCTACTTTTGTGAGACAGGAGCCCGATGAGGCTATTGCAGGTGAGGAGCATGAGGGTTTGTTCGCTGATACACTTATGGCAGTGAACGATGAGTGGGAGTTAGTACCACCTGAGGTCAAAGAGAGGATTACCTTTGACAGATTCATCACAAAGAGGAGAGAGCATCACAGGGGCCGACAGGATTGGAGGCCTAGACATAATAATAATAGCGATCTGAATCATGCCACAAACAGACTTACTCTAGCTATGTTTGACGGTAGTGGCAAGGTCACAGCACAGGCCTGGATCAGTAAACTTGATACTTTCCTCACATTGCGTCCTATGGCTGAGGAGGATGCTATTAGGTATGCTACATTGCATCTTGAGGGAGCAGCTTATGACTGGTGGCATCACGGGATGGTGACACTCCAGCATGATCGTATCACCACATACCAGGAGTTCGTTGACAGGTTGGTGGAACGATTTGACAGGAAGGATCCAGAATCTTATTTCAGAGATTTGGCTCAGTTGCGACAGAGTGGCAGTTTAGAGTCTTACATAGGTGACTTCCAACAACTGTCAGTTATGGTTCCTAATATATCAGAGAGGCGTCTTGTAGTGCTTTTCATGGAGGGACTATTGGAACCATTGAGAGGTTGGATCAAAGCATTTGATCCACCTTCGCTACAGGAAGCTATGAAGAAGGCACGTAGCATGGAATTTGCAGCACCATCCAGCAAATTCAACTCCAGAAACACTTCTTCATTCAGGGACAATAAGGGCTTTAATAAAAGTAAGGAGAGATCTGATTTTAAGAGTGATTCGAAGGGTAAATCAGCAGCACCCTTGGATCGCGAGGCTCTTAATGATTTACGCAGGAAGAAGCTTTGCTTCTACTGCAAAGGTCCCTACAATGCTAACCATGATTGTCCCTTGCGGCCTAAGGGTAAGGCCAATCGAGTAATGTGGGCTTATTACGAGGATTCGGAATCTGAGAGTTCCAAACAGCAGGAGAGTTCTGAGGAGTCAGAATCAAAGGCTTCAGAGCCTAAGGCAGAGTAGAGTCAAAGCTCCAGATTCAGGAGGCACGATTGTCTAGCATTCAGCAGGAGGGTTCATTTAGACTTCGTGGAGTTTTGGCAGGACAAAGGGTTATCACCCTTCTTGACACAGGAGCCACCCACAATTTTATTGATGCTAGATTTGTGGAGAAGCGAGGACTCATAACTGAGGAGTTTGAAGGCATTAGGGTTAAGGTGGCCGATGGTTACACTCTCAGGTGCGATCGTATGATTAAGGATCTCCCCTTGCGCTTGAATAACTATGAATTCAAGGCTGATTATTACGTGGTGAACATGGGAGATATCGATTTAGTCTTGGGCATGAAGTGGCTTCATTCCCTTGAGGAAGTCACTCTTCGTCTCAAAGACATGGAGATTCAGTTTGATGTGGATGGGAAGACACATATCCTGAAGGCCATTCGGGACAGTAATGTCAAGACTATTTCCTTCCGTCGGATGGAGAGACTCATGCGACATGACATGGTAGAGTGGGCTGCCGAGTGCACATTGACACCTATACAGGAGGGACAGCATAAGACTGAGTATCATCTTGACATTCAGTAGTTGAGAGTTAAGCATGAGAAGGTTTTCAGTGATATTCCACCAGGGAGACCTCCAGACAGGGGTATTGAGCACATTATAGAGCTTGAGGAGGGCGCTAAGCCGTCATGATTACTCCGTACAGGCATCCTAAGCGGCTTAAGGATGAGATAGAGAAGACTATCAAGGAGCTGCTTGCTATGGGCCACATTCGACCGAGTAAGTCACCATTCACTTCTTCAGTTGTCCTAGTGAAGAAGAAGGATGGTACCCTTCGCATGTGCATAGATTACAGAGTCCTGAATAAGAGGACCATCAAAAACAGGTACCCCATACCTCGTATAGATGAGCTTATTGATGAGCTCCATGGTGCATGTTATTTCACGAAGATATATTTGAGATCAGGATATCACCAGATCAGAGTTCGTGAACAGGATGTTGACTGCATTCCGTTGTGTGGACACTTCGAGAGTTTGTGGCGATGCCATTTGGGCTAACCAACGCGCCAGCGACATTTCAGTCCACCATGAACAGGGTCTTCCACTCACTACTGAGGAGATATGTACTTGTCTTCTTCGATGACATTCGATTTACAGCAGGACTTGGCAAGAGCATTTGGCTCATCTGGATACAGTGCTCAGCATTTTGGAGAGGGAGCCCTTGTACGCCAAGGAGTCCAAGTGTGATTTGGGGATGACTGAGTTGCTCTACTTAGGTCATATCATCAGTGCAGAGGGAGTGTGGATGGATCCTGAGAAGATCCGTGCTATTATAGATTGGCCTATTCCGGCGAACCTTACACAGCTACGAGGATTTCTTGGCTTATGTGGTTTTTATCGTAGATTTGTGAATGGTTATTCACGCCATGCAGCACCTATGACGGATTTGTTGAAGAAAGGTGCATTCTGTTGGACTCCTGAGGCATAGGAGTGTTTTGTGAGGTTCAAGGAGCTGATGACTACGTGTCCAGTGTTGGCACTACCAGATTTTTCGAAGCCTTTTGAGCTTCAGTGCGATGCTTCCGGTGAGGGCATTGGAGCGGTGCTTATGCAGGTCAAGCACCCTATTGTTTATGAGAGCCGAAAACTCAAAGGACCAGAGAGGCTCTACAGTATTTATGATAAGGAGATGCTGGCCATAATGCATGCCTTGGCCAAATTTAGGCAGTATCTTGTGGGCAGTAAGTTTTGCATTAAAACTTACCACAACAGTTTGAGGCATTTCCTGGGGCAGCGAGACTTGAACGATCATCAGCAGAAGTGGGTGAGTAAGTTACAGGCATATGACTTTGATATCACCTACATCAAGGGCACCCAGAATGTAGTAGCTGACGCTCTCTCACGCCGGCCTTATCTGAGTTCTATGGTACACATTGCAGAGGATTGGAGGCATTTGATTGTGGCAGAGTATGCCAAGGATACTTGGGCATCCAGTATTGTTGAGGGAACTATGATTGACACCAGGTATACACTTGTGAATGACTTGATCATTTACAAGAACAGGATTTTATTGATCCCAGGATCAGAGATGAACACTATCATGCGAGCCTTTCATGATGTACCTACAGCAGGGCATCCCGGGTACTTCAAAACGTACAGACAGATTCGGGAGAGATTTACATGGAAGGGTCTTAAGGTGGATGTTCTTCAGTATGTGCGTGAGTGCCCTGTTTGTCAGCAAAACAAGCAGGAGAACACATATCCAGCAGGATTATTGCAGCCACTTCCGATTCCTGATAAGAAGTGGGAATGCCTGTCGATGGATTTTATTACAGGCTTGCCTAAAGCCCAAGGACGGGATTGTATATATGTAGTTGTGGATCGACTAACGAAGTATGCCCACTTCTTTCCGATCACCACCACTTACACAGCTACACAGGTAGCAGAGGTCTTCTTCTGTGAGGTTTTCAGACTACATGGGTTGCCTCGAAGCATAGTGAGCGACAGGGATAGTCGGTTCCTGAGTCACTTTTGGCAGGAGGTGTTCAGACTTTGTGGGACCGAACTTACACCGAGCACCAGTTACCACCCGCAGACTGATGGTCAGACGGAGATAGTGAACAAATGGGTGGAAGGTTACCTCAGGAATTACATTGCAGGGCGGCAAAAGGCGTGGGTCAAGTGGATTTATTTGTGCGAGTATTGCTACAATGCTACATTTCACATGACCATTCAGATGTCCCCCTTCATGGCGTTGTACGGTTATGAGGCGCCTAGCTTTTTGGATTTGCTACTGAGTGACAGTAGAGTGCCGAGTGTTGGAGATCTATTGCAGGAGAGTCAGGACACTATTAGGGCTCTCAAGGAGAATATTGCTAAGGCACAGAATCAGCAGAAGTAGTACGCAGATCAGAAGAGGATAGAGAGGTCTTTTGAGGTGGGAGACATGGTATACCTCATGCTGCAGCCCTACCGTCAATCTAATCTTAGGAAGAGTGGTCCGGAGAAGCTTAAGCCACGGTATTATGGTCCTTTCAGGATCCTGAGGCGTGTTGGAGAGGTGGCTTATGAGCTAGAGCTTCCAGCAGATAGTAAGGTCCACAATGTTTTTCATGTGTCACGTCTCAAGAAGGCATTGGGACACCGTGTGGTACCTTCAGCGGTTTTACCTCCCTTAGATGACGAGGGAAAGTTGATATTAGTACCTGAGTCTATCCTGGAGTACAGAGAGAGACAGTTGCATAGGAGGACTATCAGGGAATATTTGGTGAAATGAAGAGATTTGCCAGTGGAGGATGCTACGTGGGAGAGCAAGGATATTTTGCAGCATCCGGAGTTGAGATTGCTTGAGGACAAGCAATTTCAAGAGGGGCGGACTGTAATGTCCCCTTCCAGTTGACATCTCTCAGAGCTAATGATTAGCCTATTATGCGACCCTCGTAGGCTGATAGGATGGATAGAGGGTCTTGTTGGAGCTTGGCTTGGCTTCGGATTGTCAGAATTTACCAGTTGGCTTTCGTTCGGGGTCATTCGGACATCATTTGCCAGATTTGCTATTTTTAGTAAATAAGGTCATTCAGCGGAGCACCCCTGCTATTTTTAGCAGTATGATTTGGTCGTGTGCAAATTCAATCACTTATTCACCAGCTTCAGACGCTTCGTGAATCGGACGTATTTTGAGGGAGATATTAATATTTTAATTGTCAAATTAAATATTAATTATTTGAAGCTTATATTATAAAGTTATAATATTATTTAATATTATAACTTAAGTGATTTATTTAAGGGGTCGACCAACATTGAAGAGGGGCCACTTTTTAATTATAATTTATAATTAAAAGTGCGTTCGAGACTTTGGAAATATTAAAAGTTAAAATTCAATTTTATTTAAATGATGCCTTTTGAGGAAAAAGTCGACCCTCTTGAGAATATAAGGATTTTTCATTGTGAAGAGCTCATTATGTTGAAAAATCGAATTTTTGCTAAGTCCTTCTTCTGAGAACAGAGCCAAGGGTTCCAATTTTCGTTTGGCATTGGAGAACGAACCATCTTCAGTGTTGCAGTTCAGAGGCTGTGAAATACCAACTGATTTATTGCTTTCAGAGAGGTAGCTTCATTCAGAGCTTATCACAGAACTTCATCAAAGATTGCATCGTTCAGGGTTTTCAGTTTGGAATTTATTCGGAAGAGATTTTTTATTTTAGGCGCCTATTTCCTAAGATCTGGACACATCAAATAAAGGCCGTACTTTTATTTGCTTGCTGCTGTTACAGAGCCGTACATTTCTGCTACAGGGCCGTACCATCATCAAAAGGCCGTACTACTTCATCTTGAGCCAAGCGCTTTCATTCTTGGCATTCTGGCTTCATCAGCATGGACGCATATCCTACAAATTCCAGGTTTTTTATCAATAATGTTGTTGCTTTTTAGATTGCATGTTATCAGATCTCAAATGTAATAAGTATAGAAGATCAATAAACAGTCTGGCATCATTAGATCCAGTAGTTTCCGTCATTTCTAGCATTGCAATATTTTATTTGAATTTATTAGAAAATTCTTTCAAAATCGCACTTCTTCAATTTATGCACCAAAACCGAAAAAACCAAAAACGTTCAAAAACAAGCAAAATCAAACAGATTCAGAAGTCAGTGAGAACAGGGGTTTCTACACATCTCGCGGATTTACGGCACACAAAAACGCAGAGAGGCGACTGCAAAAAACTCAAGGAGTTTGACGGCAAATAAAAAACGCAGAGAGGAAGAGAAGAAACAAGGGCACCGGCAGAGAAGAAACAAGGGCGTGGGCAGGCAGAGAAACCACACGCAGACAGGCAGAGAAAACACAGGCGCCGATAGAGAAGAAACAAAGGTGCGCGCGACCAAGTATTTTTTGTTTTTTAAAAAAAAAATTGCTTTTTTTTTTATTGTTTTAAAAACGAAAACGTAGGTAGGGTAAGTTTTAAAATTTAAAATAGTTAATTATATAATTTAATAGTATTATAATCTTATTTTTTAATTCTTATATGAATAATTTTTAAAATAAGACAATACCCTTTTTAAAATTAATATAATAAATATTAATATTATAATATTCTAGTCTTATGGTGGATTTTTTATTTATAGTCTTATTTTTTAATTCTTATATGAATAATTTATTAAATTATTAATAAATAATAATATAATAGTAATATATACAATTTTTTAAATATAATATTCATATATTATTTTTAAAATATAGTATTCATATATTATAATTATATAATTTAAAAATTTTATAATTATTTTATTGTTTAGAAATTAGAATCTTAGATTTGCACAATTTAGATTTAAAAAATTTATAATTTATACAATTTAAGATTTAAAAAAATTATAATTTATACAATTTAGACCTAAAAAATTTATAATTTATTGCTTAGATTTATATATTCTCTTAACAATTTTTAAATTTAAAATTTGTAATTGTAGGTTTAGAGATTGTTTCTGTTTTCTAAATATCATGGCAAACAGTTCAGCTTTCGTTGGCAATAGTAATCCCTCATTCAAGTTTGATCCAGCTTCACTGCTATGGAGACATGTAGAAATAGTAGAGCAAATTCCAAGTGGGGGGACTTGTGTTTGGATATGCCCTAAGTGTGAAACGAAATACACTAGTTCTTATAGCCAGGTGAAAGCACATTTGTGTGGAGTTACTGGGAAGGGAATTAAACCATGTCCAGGAAAAAATAAAATGCCTATAACACCTGAGAAAATAGCAAAATATATTGCGGAGCAAGAGGAAGCAGATGCAAGGGTTCAAAAAAAAATGATGCCTCCATCGAGTACAGGAAAGGACTCAAAGATGCCATCTACTTCATATCAGAGACATATTGGTCGTCCGGTCACTGTAGTAGAAAGCCATCCCTTTTTTAGAGTAAATGAAGATGGAAATGCCAGTGAGGGTAGTGTTTCGAAGAGAGCAAAGGGACCATTGGAGAAGGCATTTAATAATGATGCAAGACAACTTGCTAACCAAGCCATTGGAAGATGCCTCTATGCAAATGGCATCTCTTTCAATGTTGTTCGATCACCTTATTGGCAAGACATGATTAGAAAAGCAAATGAAGCTCCAAAGGGGTACACAAGCCCAGGTTATGAGAAGGTGCGTACCACTATATTGTCAAAGGAGTTAAAACATATAGAAGATGCATTATATCCCATCAAAGCCTCATGGAAAGAAACAGGTGTGTATTATTTCTGATGGATGGAAGGATGCAAGAAATAGACCATTGATTAATTTGATTGCAGGGTGCCCTAAAGGGGCAATGTTTCTAAAGGCTGTGGATTGTGAGGGGCAAGTCAAGGATGCACAATTTATTGCTGACATCCTTATACAATGCATTAATGAAGCGGGGGCCTCAAAATGTTGTTCAAGTTGTAACAGACAATGCGAAGAATTGTAGAGCTGCTGGTATGATAGTTGAGTCACAATTCCAACATATATTTTCGACACCTTGTGTTGTGCATTCCCTCATCCTACAGAATTTGGGTACAAAAATAGATTGGATCAAACAAGTCTATGCTAAAGCTAAAGAGATCCAAATGTTCATAACAAATCACCACATTTCACAAGCTATCTTTAGATCATTCTCGCGACTAGAGCTGCTGAAGGTAACTCAAACTTCAAACATTGCATTTTTTTAATGTTATGTTTTACTTCAATAATTTATTTAGAATACATACATACATACACACACACACATATATATATATATATATATTGATTTTAATTATTTACCTTTTATTTTAAATTAGGTGGTTAAAACTAGATTTGCATCCAACACAATCGTCTTGAGACAGCTTGTGAAGGTGCGAAAGGCGCTTTTTGCTATGGTCATTAGCCACTCATAGGCTATATGGAGGCAATCAAACAATGAGAGGGCAGCAAATATAAAACATAAGATTCTAGATGACATTTGATGGGATCGAGCGGAATATCTTCTTGCTTTCACTGAGCCCATTTTGAGCATGATACGCTTTACTGACATGGATAAGCCATGCTTGGGGGAGGTTTATGATGGCATTGACTCAACGCTTGAGAAGATGAAAAGCATTATATGTGAAAAAGAGCAAGATCCTGAAGAAACCTTCTTCAAAGAGGTGCATGCAATTTGTGTTGACCGGTGGAACAAAATGACCACCCCACTCCATCTTCTTGCCTTCGCGTTGATTCCCAAATTCTACAGCCCCCAAGTCCTTGCTATACCAAACAGATTGCCACCATACCATGATATAGAAGTCAACGATGGGTTTAGGAAAGCTCTTGTTAAACTTCTCCCTAATACTGAGATGGAAGATGTAGTTTCAAGTGAATTTGCTAGCTTTTGTGACTCTAATAATCAAAGTCCTGCTATCCGTGACAAATATAAGAAGGATGCTCACTCTTGGTGGTACCTCAATGGCTGCAAGATGCCACACCTCCAAGTTCTTGCAATAAAAGTCTTATCTCAAGTAAGTTTTAACTTTTTAAGTTTTATCATTTAAAAATTTAAAACTAAAATGCGTTATTTTCAAATTTGAAGGTTGATTTACAATTTTTTTAATTTAACAACTCTAATGAGAGCTCCCTTTGCTTCAATAGGTTGCTAGTTCTTCTTCAGCTGAGCGGACTTGGAGTACATACTCCTTCATCCACTCAGTCAAGTGCAATCGATTGGCATCACACAAACCAGAGAAGCCAGTTTATATTCATTCCAACTTGCGCCTTCTTACTCACAAAGAGGATGAGTACAAAGAAGGGGCAGCAAAGATGTGGGATGTAGAACCAGAGTGAGCTGACCTAGATCTTTCTTTGGCTGCAATTGCACAATCTTCTTCAATTTTTGAGGAGTCAAGTAGTCAACATACTTTTAGTGCAAGTGCTAATGTGGTTCCATCATCTAATGTTAATGTTGATGATGATATTAGTCTTGATGATGAGCCATTTGATGCAATTCCAAATTAGTGAATTGGTTACTATTTGTATTTTGTAAATGTTAAACAATGATTATCTATCATGACATTCAAGTTTGATCCTTTTGATATTGAAAACTGAATTTAAATTAGTATATTATGTTTCAAAAATTGAAATTTGTCATGGTTTTGTATATCATATGTATTGGTATATGACATTCTAAACTTATTTTGTTTCTAGGTTGCAATATATATATATATATATATATTTTATTATATTTTTGTACAGATGTTCCCGATTCCGTACCCAACCCCCCAAAAAAATTTGCCGTACCCACGTACCCGTACCCGATTCGGCAACTTAGCTTTCAACCAATAAACCCTTGCTAAAGCTCTTCACCAATTTTCTCCAACACAAGAATAATAATCATTAATGAATAAAATGAGCTTCAAATGCCTTTTTATAATTCTCGACTTCACCTCAAATTCACATTTGATTTTCATTACATTTAATTTACTTTTAATTTCGTGCACAACTTTATAATATAAAGTATACTTTAAAAGTCACTTATATCTCCCCTTTTAAAATATTATAAAGTATACTTAAAAATCATTTGTATCCCCTTTATAATAAGTCCCTTTTTAAAATATTTTAATAACGCATAAAGTTAAATTATTTAATTTAACTTTATTATTTGACGTTATTAATATTAAATGCATAGGACCAATATTAACCAATATAACTCCAAGATATAATTATGCCACCATGCCAAAAATAGAAACTTTGCTAGTTGACCATACGAGTGACTTACTATAAATAGTAAGTATGAGCAACACATCCGAGTGACTTACTAAAAATAGTAAGTGTGCATCAAATGGTCCTGAATGACATCCGAAAGGCGCACTACAAATAAATTGGGACACTAAGCTGAAGAATACCGAAATAAGCACCAAAGGGTCTGCTGAAGAGCTAAAGATTTCCCTCACAAGGGTCCCCTGAACACCCTGTTAGCCTACAAGGACCAATTGGTAGACTAACCACTGCATTTGACCATTGCCTAGGAAAAGGGGACATTACAATTTTGTAGGTGATCCTGAAGGATAGAGTCCATTGGTGATTCTAACAAGACCAACAAGAGTAACTACAAAATACCAAAAATCATAGAAAATGTTTGCCATCATGTCCATCCACTTCATTATCATCCTCTTGAATCTATCAAGGAACTAAAGTTCGGAGGGCAAAGCGATACCAACATTTTTAACCAAGGACCCAAACCACCGTATCCAGAACTGTTGGTCTAGGTTCTTTCTTTGACTTAACCATGTTTACAAAGTAGGCCACAACGACTGACTTCATTTTCTTTATCAGTTTCTCAAGAAGATACAATGAACCACTATTTGCCGCTATCATATCAGTAGCAGATGTTTGAGCAATGGTATGCCAATAGCTACAACTTTTGATCTTCCAAATTTCACAAATTAATTATTTTGTTGCAATACTTAACTCTCCCTCTTCATCGAATTTGAGACCATGCTTAATTGGATCAGCAACTGGCACTGGAATCAGAATTGGCTCAAGCTAAATAGTTGGATCTTAATTCTCATTTTTGGCACCTTCCTAAATCAAACACCAGACGGTCAACACTTCAAGGTCCACGGCAAGCTACGCCCTTCCCTTTCCGGTCCACAATATGCCCTTCATTAGAGCTAGCAAAGGCTTTGTTAGCATTATGTGCAAAGTTAAATCTTTGGTTCTCAAGGGATTTCCTCTTACTGTTATTACAAATGAATATCCCCTTAATTTTCTCATCAGTAAACCATCATCACCATCCTTCTAACTGAATTAAATTCAAAACATTTGCAAGGGGTTATTTTAACCCATTTTCTCCCTTTCTGCTAAACCATGATAAACTTCATCAGATTGTGAAGACAATTTCTTTTCCAAGCTTGATCTTCTGAAAAGCAAGAAACTCTCCAGAAAACGTCAGACCAATTTCGAACAAAACCTCAACAACTAAAGCCAGAAACTACTAAAATATCTTCAAAACAGAACAGAAAATTGATGACAGCTATAAAAAGTGTTAAAGAAATTGCAAGGAAAACCTAGAAACTAGCATGGTAGAGGCCTACCAAACTTGAAGTGTATAAAGCACACTTAACATCTACAAATTTTTAACAGGTTGCAGACTTTGCCAAGCCAGTTCAAAAATAGTCCACATTTCAAAATCTCTCCAGACTTTGCTTCAGAAAGAGGCTACTTCTAAATCACATTGTGAAGTTCTTTGGATTGCATTAATGATTAAACACATGCTGAATAAATTAAGAAATATGTTTCTCAGCAGCATTCATTCTTGTCAAAAAAATCATTCTAGTAAAATCATTTGCAATAAATTCGACTGTACTTTTTGAGGAATTAATTTATTGCTTTCTTTTTGCCTTTTACAAAGCATATAAGCTCAAACGCATTAATTTGATGAGTAGATCATTTGATGTTAGCTATTATTAACTGGTTCGCTATCCAGATTGGACCTATCTTACAAGTTACTCCCAAGAGAACCATTTTTGCAGGGAACCATCTCACTCTCAGGAATCATCTGCACCAATATCACAGAAATTTAGCGAATTTAACTGGTCATTTAATATCCAAGACTTACTCTAAACTGGTCATTATCTGGGTATTGTTTGTGAGTACTACACTATTTCAGTTCACCCATGAAAGTCTTAGAAATCATCCAACATGATAACATGAGATTTATCCATTGCACAACCAGAAAGACTATGTCTAGCCTCTTTCGATTGGAAGGAACCATTGTTGAAGAGAACTACTCTGATGGCAACCTATTGAACTGTTACAGTCTGAAAGATCATCTAGCTCATTCTTACAGAGATTTTCATCAACATAAAAGGTTAATCTAACTGGCTGCCAATTGCAGAAAAACATTTGAGAGCCATTGTTGAAGGGAACTATTAAGGCGGCAACTTATTAGACTGCTACAGTCTAAAAGATCATCTAGCTCATTCTTACAGAGACTTCCATCAATATAAAAGATTAATCAGTCCACCGTTATTTTAATCTAACCGGCTGCCAAATGCAAAAATAAAAATAAAAATAAATCTTGTCAAAATTTAGAGGTTAAGCTAAAGTATTATATTTCAATGATCCTACTAAATTCTTAAGAATAATGCGACACACTACTAATGAAGAGATTTAGAGATTGCACTAAAGAATCTTAAATTTAAGCGAGCCTACTGAGTTATAAAGAACAATTGTGCACAATATTGCAGAGAATTAAGGTTAAGCTAAAATTATTAAATTTAAGCATGCCTACTATGAAATAAATTGAGCATTTGACACGCTATTGAAGAGATTAGAGGTTAAGCCAGAATTTATAAATTTAAGTAGACCTACATAATTATCAAAAATAATTTGCCACGATATGACAGAGATTTACAGGTTAAGCTAAAAATAATTAAATTTTGGGGAGCATAGTAAATTACAAAGAAAATTAAAGCACAGAGCACAGATAATGAGAGATTAACAGTGCGGTCTTATGGAGAGGCTTGAGGATCTATTTTCATGGAGCAAGCGGTCTCATGAAGCAAAAAAAAATTATGCTACAGAAAAAATAGCAGCCCCTACCTTTTAGGACTGCAAATTTCAGCGGGTGAAATTGAGGTGGGGCTAGAAATTGCCCCTACAGCTCAGGAATTTTTTTGCCACTTGTCTATCACATAAAATTTTAAATTCCTAAAAGAAAATAAAAATGAGAGAATTTTTATTTATTTATTTATTTTTATCAAAGTATTCCAGTCTATTCCTTAAATTTTGGAGTTCAAACTTTTAAGCTGAATTGCAAAATTAAATTCATGGGACCACCAGATTTAAAATATTCCTAAAAAATCTCAACAACACCCACTGAAATTTTTTAGGAAGCCCCCCTCCATGGGACTTTACCCTAGGCAGAAAATAACTAAATTTATGCAAGCCTGATAAATTATGAAGAATAACTTAACACAATACTGAAAGATTGTTAGAGCCAGCTAACAAATACATAATTTAAGTGATTTGTGAAGAATAGTTAACGGATTTAAGATACCATATTCAGTTATGAAAAATAATTTGCCACGTCACTGTAGGTATTTAGAGAATAGGCTAAAATTACTAGATTTGAACTAGACTGTAAAGTTCTGAAGACTAATAAAGCACGTAAATAAGGAGTTCAACAGTTTCAGCTGAGCGGTAATCAATCGAACTGTCGACCTAAAACACTTGTTTTAGTATTAGCCAATTACGGCTTTAATTTTTTGATACGCACACACGCAGATTGAACGGTAAATTTCTAGTTACAGCTTAACTGATGCAAAGTTCAAAATATTTAGGTCAAAATAACCGTGAGAATTAGCAATGCTTACTAAAACTCAGTTTAGAATAACTCCTCCCATGAAATAACAGTTATTGAAGAATTTATGTTACTTGAAAGAATTTAAATAAAAAATTTAACACCTGTGTTGAAACGGGAAAAATCATCTTACCGCTGTATTTTCTACAAATCCCCGCTAATCTCCTGTCAGCTGCACGGTCGCCAAAATGAAAAACACTTTGCGAAATTCCATTCTGTCAAAAGCCCGAATCGGACATTCAATTTGTCGTCTCCAAAAAATTTCGCGAAGGGCGAAAGAAACTAATTTATAACCAAAATAATGTTTTAGGATTATTTGAAACAACGACCCAAAAAAAACCTTCAACTGCTCTGTGCTTCGGAAAATGATAGTGGAATAGACGCGAGAAAATTTCTGTTGTGGTATAACATTATTTGTATTAACATTTCCCCTGTATTTGTGACGTGAACCGACATGTCCGTCTGTTGGCAGATAATTTAGGCTGCAAGACATGGCCACAAGTTGCCTGTAGAAATATCTGCAGATAATGCCTGCAGGAAGACGATTTATTATCATGTCACATGAAATATGTGTTGGCAATGTT
>VDFB02373533.1:0-18888 GCA_007258455.2 Sequoia sempervirens
ACATCAAGGTACTTGCAAGTACCTCCATCACATGTCCTTCTTCCACCTCACTTACACCTCATCACATCCTTGGCCACTTCACCTTCCACATGTCAAGATGTGAGGGCTTGTGAGTCCTCACCTCACCATAGCCCTTCATCTTGGCCATGGTGGCTAAATCTTAGTCATCCATTTCTCTAGAAAATTTAAATTCTTCGATAAATACCCCCTCTTTTATCTCATTTAGGGACCTTAAGCATTTTAATACCAAACTCTTGCCATTTTTCCATTTGAAGCCATACTTAGCCAATTTGCACATTTTTCCTTCATCATAGCACTTGAGTCCACTATTCATCCACTTTCAACCATCTTGCATCCTATATTCAATCTTTCATCTCACTTTCCATCTAAGGAGTAGCATCACAAATCACATCAAGGGCCAACCAAGGACAACAGGAATAGAAGGTATATCATTTGTTTTGCTTTATCTTGCTTTTATTTGTGTTCATCATAGCCTAATCGTGAGGTGGTCTTGTGTTTGTTTCTCTTGCATTTCTAAGTTGTCTTTCATTTTCAAATAGATCACAAACACCTACACACAACATGTATTGAAGTCTGTGATGGTTTGATCCTCTAGAATGTAATTTCTTTGTAGTTCGAGAACATATTGCCAATAAATAAATAATAATTTTGTTATTTCCCCTATTGTTTGATTTTTTTGAGTCTGATGTCAAGCATGGTGGTGATGACCAAATCTAACTCAAAATTATCAGGTCCAAATAGGAAACTAGCCCCTTCAACCCTACCCACTCAACTTATCACAAACTCACACCTAGTTGCTTGTAGCCTTCCAAATTTTCTTTTTAACAATATCTTTTAGAGAAGGTTGTATAGAGCCTAACTAAACATGATTTGATATTCACTTTAAGGCCTAACAACATACCAAAAGGTTTCATGAGGTTTCTTTTGAACAATGAAGAGAACCAATAACTATCCTCGGCTTTTAGACCACCAAATAGCCCACTTTTACAAATAGAGTACCCTCAAAACACCTAGTTAATCCTAGAACTCAATGAATAGTCCTTATTTAGGTTTCAAAACTTCAAAATACACCAACATTCATTGGAGCCATGACCTCTAAGACATCGAACCTTAAGACCCTCACTTTGCATACAATTGACAAGGGCTTAGTGAAAGTCTTATCTCCCAAGCTTACCTAACCCAAAAAATGCCTCCAACTTACTTGAAAAATGGTTTATTGCTTGAAGGGTATGTTTAGGATCATCATGGAAAGAATAGGCCCTTAAGTGGCAAAAATTTAGAAAAATCGAGTTAGGCAACTTCATAAAAATTTGAATAAGTTATCTATATTATTTCAAAAATGTAAGAATAAAATTTGTAGAAAATTGAATGTAGTTTATAAACTACTAGGTTTATTTAAAAAAAAGAATCTATTTGGTGAAAATTTGAAATTTCAATGTAGTAGTACTTAAGTTTCAGGGAAAAAATAAGAGTAGGTGTATGTCGACCACCATAATCACAATAAAATTATAATATATTTTTTATAATATTTTAGATATAAATAGAGGACTCATGTCGATGTGATGCATATTTTTTTGTAATTTTTTTCTAAGTAAATAATTAATTATGAATTTTTATTACAACTTTTAAAAAATATAAAACTCATATGTCTAACCACCTTAACTTGGTCAAAACTTCATGAAATTATTTTTTTTTTTAATCCTATAGTATGCAAATTAGAATGTGGCGCATGTTTCGAATTCAAAAAATGTGATACCGTTTTGAAAGATATAATTTTTTCAATCAGCCTTTCAATGAAGACTTTAGTTGTAATTCAAATATAAAATAAACAATGATTATTTATTAAATTCAAAGTAAAACATAATTTATATTGGAGGAAATCTAAGAATCTCCTTTAAAACCCTTTTCATTTCATCAATTTTGGGTAAAAAAGTCATCGACCACATACCTTACAAAAACCCATCATATCACCATTTTTGGCCCATCATGATCTTGCACATACCCACAAACTCAAATATCCTTTACATAGATAGTTCCATCAATATTTTTGACAAAACCTTGTTTCAACACCCCATTTCACTTGAAAAACACACTGATCACTTAGAATCACTTTAAAACCCAACAACTTTCTTCCTCTACCCTCTAGACATGAAAACACCTAGAATACCATGGAGGAGTCATTCCACTAAGATAAAGGCCTTGAAAGTAGGTGGAATGAATTAGAACCTCATTTTACCCCTATCAAACCATCACTAGGTTTTCTACAGGGATGTGTAAGTAAATTGATGAAATCTCCTACAAACTCAATGTTAGACTCTCAAACTTGATGTAAATGGAAGCTAATTCACATCTCTATATAATACAATAATATTCAAAGAAATTATAGTCTATACGGGTCCATACAACTCCTAGAAAGTACATAATTAAAGAGAAAATAGATAAATACATGTTGCTATTGATATGGAAATTTTAATATAGCATTCATCAACACTTGCTCAAGCCTTTTGGAGGCTTTATATACATATTACATTCCAAAATAACCACCCAAACATTTATAACTTCCTTTTGAACTCCTATGACTTTTCATCTTCTTGAAAATTTGTATTTTTGCAATTTGTTGTTATGACAACTTTACATAATTTTGCAACTTTTGAAATTTTGACATAAATGACTCACAAATGACCCAATTGCATGTAAAATGGTCTCAATAGACCTTATCAAATAAAAAAATACCCTAAACACCTATACTTAGCATATTGACCTCCTAATGTAAAGTTTATGTGCTTGGTGCTCCTACACCATACAACCCCCCTAAAAAATTACTCATGTCACATGACTACTGCCTTATCTTAGTTCCTCCTTTATTTTCAAATATTCTCTAGTCTATAAATCTCATCCATTGGTCCATACATTGAAATATTGTCTCATGCCCTACAACCTTGATCTTGTTTGCACTTGAATATGACTCCATCTTTGCAATCAGACCTGATGGTTATCTTTTATTTGTTCCTTGATCAAAACCAGATACAAATAGAAACTTACCAAATGTTCCTTGAACTATCTTCCCCTTTATCTTAGCTTCATACTTTTATCTTCCCTTAGTTCCCTATCCACTTTATCCTTTTATCATTGTCAACAGACCTTTTGACTTATCAGCCTCATGTACCATTGTACTGTCATACCTATAACCCACTATACCTACAAATCCTACTTTCCATGTGATCTTACTCCCAACCAATGGACACACTATTGTTCATACCATGACATTAGTATGCTAATTCACTACCAACTCATCCTTCAATACTGAATCAATCTTCACACCTATTGTCACAACATTCTTGTCGTAATCTCAACCTTTGAAAACTCTTTCTTCCCAAACATGATAACCTTAGCATCTTTAACATTTCCTTTGTCCTCTTCCACTAGTGGAATCAAAGTAAATGTGTTCCCATCCTTCTTTATGGTTTATTTATTTTCTCTTCCATCATATAGTGCATGCTTATCAAACTACTAGGGTCTACCAAGAAGTAAGTGGCAACAATCAATAGTTATAATGTCACAAAGCACCCTATCTCTATACCCTCCAATTTGGAACTCCACATTTTCTTACTCATTTACCAAAAGAGACTGATTACCATTTAACCAAGATGCCCTATATGGTGTTTTATGAGGAACTCTATCTAGTTTCAGTTTTTCTACCATTTCTTGAGACACCTTATTATCAATTGACCCTAAATCTATGACAACCTTGCATACTTTACCTCTACACTTGCATGTGGTCTTGAAAAAGCTCCTTTTTGACTCATCTCCTCTTCCTTGGATGTCTTCAAAAATTTTCTTCCCAGCATCAAACTTTCACCAACTTCAAGAGCAACAAAAATACTTTTAGAATTTGAACTCTCACCTTCATCTTCTTGGACAATTTGTGCTCTTATTTCACTTCTCCTTTCTCAACCACTTGATGTAGCACCAAAATTTTCAAGGAACTTGTAGGATGGATTACCAAACTCATTGCAATTGAATCACCTAATAGTGTTTGAAGTTCTTCCTCCTCTAAATATGCATCTTGTGCCTCTAAAACCTCCTCTTGCATCAACACCTTGCTCTTTACGTTTACTTGCTTCTTCTTGTTCCTCATATGGCTTCCTTGATGTAGGGAATGATCCTCTCCATCTTGTATTATTTCCCCTACCTCCAATAGACTTATATTACCTTCTTTTTATCTTTTCTTCCACCCTAATATCCAATTGGAAACTCTTCAACAATATTTTGGTTAGAAACAACCAATTCATCTTGGATATTGAATCTAAGGCCACCTAAATACCTAGCCACTTTTTCAACTTCATCTTCATTTCTTCCTAACTTATACTTAGATTATATAATTCATCAATATAGGTCTTGACATCTAAATCCTTTTGATTCAAAAATTGTAATCTCTTATACAATTGAACTTCATAGTCTTTAGGAAGAAATTTACCTTTAAGTTTTGCAACCATCTTGTCCCAAGAAACTATCCTTGACTTACCTTGCTATCTCCTTTCATCTTGCTCATAGTCCCACCATAGAAGTGCATGACCTTTGAGTTTTGTCTTTCCTACCTTCACCTTCTTCTCATTAGAAACATCTTCACTTTCAAAGTGGTTGTCCATGGATTCAATCCAACCAAGTAACTCTTCCTCATTCAAATTTCCACCATATATAGGTAAATCAACCCTTACCTTATGTGAATCACCTTTTACTTCCCTAAGAAAATTTTCCATCCTCTAATCTCCAAGGTCTAATTATTCATCTACATCTTCATACTCGTCATCTTCTTCCTTGGAGTTGCTTTCATCATTCTCATCTCTTCTCTTCCGTGTTTCCAAGGCAGCAAGCCTTGATAACAAAACATTATGAGACTCCAACAACTTTTAATTTTTCTCTTTTAAATCCTACAATTCTCTAGCAGCACCAACATTCTTAGGAGGCATCTTAACTTTACAACTTCCAACCTTCCTCTATGCAAACTTCAACCAATCAGCTTCAAAGGATTTAATAATTGTTCTTTGATACCACCTAATGTCAAGCAAGGTGGTGATGACCAAAAACAAATCAAAATTATCAGGTCCAAACAAGAAGCTAGCCCCTTCAACCCTATCCACTCAACTTATCGCAAACTTACACCTAGTTGCTTGTAGCCTCCCAAATATGCTTTTTACCAGTATCTTTTAGAGAAGGCCATATAAATCCTAACTAAACACTATCTAAGATTCACTTTAAGGCCTAAAAACATACCAAAATGTTTCATGGGGTTTCTTTTGAATAATGAAGACAACCAATAATTGTCCTCAATTTTTAGACCACCAAATAACCCACTTTTACAAAGAGATTACCCTCAAAACACCTATTTAACCCCAAAAATCAATGAAAAGTCCTTATTTAGGTTTCAAAACTTCAAAATCCACCAACATTCAATGGAGCCATGACCTCTAAGACACAAAACCTTAAAACCCCCACTTTGCATACAATTGAAAGGGGTTTATTGAAAGTCTTATCTCCCGAGCTTACCTAACCCAAAAAATTCCTCCAATACTTCACAAATGGTCTGGAAAAACTAAAATATCCCTTACATAGATAATTCCATAGATATTTTGACAAAACCTTGTTTCAACACCCCATTTTCACTTGAAAAAAAACACAGATCTTCCCTAGGGCATCACCCCAAACTTAACAACTTGCTTCATCTACCCTCTAGACCATGAGAGGAGTTATTACACCAAGATACATGCCTTGATAGTAGGTGGAATGACTTATAACCTCATTTTACCCCTATCAAACCTTATCATTGGTTTTCTATAGGTTGTCTCATTAAATTGAAGAAATCTCCCACAAAACTCAATGTTAGACTCCCAAACTTGATGAAAATGGAAGCTAATTCATGTCTCTATAGAATAAAATAAGATTCAAATTAATTATAGTTTGTACATGTCCATACAACTCCTAGAAAGTGCATAATTACAAAGAAAATGCAAAAATACACGTTGCGATTATATGTAAATTTCAATACAGCATTCATCAACAATTTCTCGAGCCTTTTGGAGGATTTATATACATTTATTAAATTCCAACTTAACCACTCAAATGTATATAAATTCCTTTTGAAATCCTATGACCCTCCATCTTCTTGAAAAGTTGCATTTTTGTAATTTTTTATTATGACAACTTTACATAATTTTACAACTTTTGACATTTTGACATAAGTGACTCACAAATGACCCAATTACATGAAAAATGGTATCAATAGACCTTATTAAATGCAAAAATACCATAAAAACCTATACTTAGCATGTTAACCTCCTAATGTAAAGTTTATGTGCTTGGTGCTCCTGCACTAGAGTCTCAAGTTGTGAGCCTCTCATCAAGAAACTTGCACACAAGGTGAAGAAGGGAAAATGTGAGGGCTATTTTGGAGCTTTCCTCAATCAAAACCCCATTTTGGTTTTCCCATTTCCATGAAAATAAAAATAGATAGAGAGAATAATAGAGACAAATTAAAGTAGAAACAAGAGTGATAAAACTAAAACCCTCTAAGGAGGAGAACCTGTATCATGAAACCAACACCAAAGAGATACAATCAAACCTCACTACGGAGGAGAACCCATATCATGAAATAGAGACACAATGGAAAATATGCTAGAAAATTGACAAGAAGTAAGAGAGCATCAGAAAAAGTATGTGGCTCCCTTTTGGCTTGATAAATGTGACATTGTGTACTTGCAAGAGGGCTTTGTCTGTTGGTGAGACTTCAATCTAGCAAAGCTTCATTGTAGAAATGTGATGTAGAAGAGAAGAGCAAGAAGAGCAAGTTCAAGTGAGAAGTGTTGCAAATAAGAGTGAAAGAATGATTTTTTTTATCTACATTGGTGGGAAGAGCCACTACTCTCAGAATCTTACCATGATGACACATGTGTCATAGGCCAAGAATTACAAGATTCCTTGTTTGAACTCATAAAAGTATGGGGACACTAGCATGTTGCACAAGTGTCCAACTCATTGTTTCACAAGAAATGATGTGTCATACTATTGTTACTTCATCATTGGTCCTTATAGACTTGAAATCACAAAATTCTAACTCATAAGGTTTTTTTTATAAATGTGGCTACATGCTATAAATGCAAAGGGCAAGTGCACAAATGTTAAATTGTCATAGGGTACAATTTTACAACATTAAAAGATCTTGATGGTGGAATGCATCTCTGAATGGGAAGCCTTTAGCCCTCTCTTAGGAATATTTTATAAATAATTTTTTTTCTAAGGGGATTTTTGCTTCCAAAGATTTGTTTTTTGATGAATGTTTGGGCTCTTGGGAGCAAATGTACATACTAATTATAGACTACGTCCATCTCAGAAAAAGACTTATATAATGATTTGAAATATTTTGGGAAATCAATTCCCAATAACTTTAGTAGGAGAGTCCAATGCTATAGAAAAAATAAAGTGGGTTGATGGTTTTAAGTTATTATAGGGTATGCGCAGGATCATGATGGGCCAAAAAAGTGGCGATATGATGGGTATGTGTAGGGTATGTGGCTGACGACTTTTTTTTTACCCAAAATTGATGAAACGAAAAAGGTTTTTTAAAGGAGATTCTTAGCTTTCCACCAATATAAATTATGCCTTACTTTGAATTTAATAAATAATTATTATTATTCATTTCCTATTTGAATTACAACTAAAGTCGATTGATAGGATGATTGAAAAAAATCTATAGCTTTCAAATGGTATCACATTTTTGAATCCAAAACATGTGTCACATTCTATGTTTCACATACTATAGGATTAAAAAAAAATTGAATTTCATGAAGTTTTGACCAAGTTAAGGTGGTCAGGACATACAATTTTTATATTTTTTAAAGGTTGTAATAAAAAATTCATAATTAATTATTTACTTGGAAAAAAATACCAAAAATATGCATCATATCACGGACATGAGGCCTCTACTTATATCTAAAACCTATTTAAAAATATTATCAGTTTATTGTGGTTAGGGTGGTTAGACAACACCTACTTATTTTTTCCACGAATTTAACCTTGCATTGAAATTTCAAAATTTCACCTAAATATATATTTTTGAAAAAAATAAACCTAGTATTTTAGAAACTACATTCAATTTTCTACAGATTCTATTCTTACATATTTTTGAAATAATATAGATAACTTATTCAAATTTTTACGTCAATTTTCCTAACTGATTTTTTTGAATTTTTTGCCACTTAAGGGCCTACTTTTTCCATGATGATCCTACACATACCCTATAGGTTTCTGGTAAATATATCTACCTAATGCTTGCTAGCTTGGGAGAGGTCTATGAATAGTTAAATACTTCTTGGAATTTTAATTGGAATATTGCTAAGTGGACCAAAAATTTTACCCATATTTGGCATAACAATGTGGAACCTAAAAAACATGCTTTGGATGTTGATTTAAAAAAGACATGTTGTTGGTAAAGTGTTGCATGAGTACGATCTACCTACTAGAATTTGTGCATGTTGTTTTATGCTTGAGATATTTGAGCAGATTTTTAATTGTCAATATGCCACTGCTATTTGGTCTTTGCATTTTGGTCTCCTTGTAAATTCGAATGATGATCTTGGTTTTTCTTGGCATGATATTCTTGTTGGTTATGTTGAAAAGTTTGATGCTACTTTGAACAAATTGTGGGTTGTTTTATTGAATGAAGTTTTAGGGTTTCTTTGGAAGAAGAGGAATGAAGAGATTTTTTATGGAAAGAGAATGCATCTTATTGGGTTTAATTATGAACCCACCTTCTTAAAAATTATGTTGTAGGTATCAGCTTCCATGGAGATCCCCAAGTATCGCTTCATGGTCTTGTTGAAAGGTGTCATGTTGATTTACAAATATGATATTACATCTAAACACTTCTTCCCTCAAGGGAGGAATAAATTTAGTCAAGAGGAGCTAGATTTGGTAAACAAATATCTCCAATAGAGGAAGATAAGGAAAGAATACTTAAAGATATAAGACCATCCTAAAGAAATGGAAATTGACCCACCTATTGCAATGAACATGGACCCTCATTTGGTTTTTCTTCCTATTGGGGCCTATGATGTTGATAAAGTTGAATGTAGTAATAGTGCCATAGGAGAATGAAATTAAATCTAGGTAGTATATTAGTTTTTTGGGCCTGCTATGTAATTATTATAGATACTCTTTTGTGTCCTTCAATAGTTATGCAATCCTCTCTAAGACTTAATTGGGGCAACAACTCCACATGATGTAATATCCTTTTTGTAAACTATCTTCAATATAAAAAAATGATACCATCAAAATAATTAAATCTTGCTACATCCATGGAAATGTGGATAAATTAGATACCATTTTTCTCATCTTAGGATCTTTCAAAGTCTTGCATCTATTTTTACTCTAAAACAAAAAATAATAGAAATATGATTAAACTTTATTTAAATACATTTTTATTTGGTATAAGGGAAAAATAAATTTAGACTATGTGATCCTTCCAAAAGAATTAATATTTTAAATCAAATGTTCACATTCTAGAATATCTCATCCATTTCTCATTCTATTAAGAATATCATTAAATATTCTACATTTGAAAAAATAAAACCTCCTCTCTTCCTAAATTAAGTAAAAGTTGAACCCCAAACCTGTAAAAATAAATCAATTTATAGATTTGGTCTTAATGAATCTATTTGAAATTGAACCCCAAACCTCTAAAAGAACCATTGAAAACCATAACTATATAAATTCCATGAATTTAAAATACAATACGCTCATTAAAAATAAATCTTGGAAACTTATTCTATCATCCTCTAATCATATCATTACTAACACTCACTAGCATTATAAAATTCAATACGATATTGAGAGGTGTGGTATGAGGTATTCATATTTTGCAACAACTAAGAGATTGGCTTGCAATAAGTTGTGAGGATGAGCCCAAAGAAAGGCTATGGATGATTACATGGACACATGCATGAATTGTTGATGTTCATTTTAGTGTAGACACACTTTTGTTGTGAGCAATCTATTATCTTCCTAAAATGAAACTCAAATATATTAAGGAAGAGATTGTGCTTAGGGGTATTATCCTAAAATATATGAACCTATCAAATACATATCTTAGTATTATTATCTTATTTGTGGGTTGCAAGCCTTGATAAAAGTGGTAAATAGTGTTTTCATATGATTCTAGAATGTTTTTTGGCACCTTAGTAGAATTAAAGCTTGTGGGGTTTTGTAGAACTTGATTCTATGTGGTTTCTTACAACTTCCTGGTAGGAATGGTTATTTCTTGTAGATGTGGGTAGGTTTCTACATATTTCCTTCTCTACTTACAAACACAACAAAGCAAGATTAGTCTATTCATTTACTCAAAGATGGAGAAACAATTTTGTTTTTTTTTTGGAATCAAGGGTCTCCACTTTTCTCCTCAAAATCTTTGTTTTGTAAAGCTGAAAAAAGGGAAAGTTTTTGTCTATTTTCTCTGTTGTTCTTGTTTCTTGATGACTAACTAACCATTTAAGGATATCAAGTTTCTACAATCCATCAAGTAGTGCAATAAAATTTATGGTTTTGATTGTGTTTTAGTTTTTCACATCAACATTTTGAATCATACTACATGATCCATCATTAGGATGAAAGAGAGTTGGAGGAGAAGAAATGGATTGTTGCAGACCAAAGCAAGCTAAAAAGAGAGAGGGGATACAAGGAAGGAGGCACACGGTTCGAGGTTAAGGATAGATTAAAAAATAGAAAATCAATGGAGTAAAGGAGAAAATGAAGAGGGAAAATGAACCCTTAAGGGCATTTTCCTTCTTTATTTTCTCCCTTTCCTATTGCTGGGCCCTGTGGCTCTTAGCGTCCAAACAATAACCTGTTGTCTCCCTCTTTTAACTGCTGTTCTTCTCATGTCTTTCATCCTGAAAATGGATCATGTATGAACTGGCTATTCATGTGAAAACTGAAACATAATCAGAAATCCATAAATTTTAATGAAACTAACTAACCATTACTATTTTATACTATGATAGGAAATTGTACTTCACTTCTTCTGTATATGATACCTATCTAAGTAACCCTAATTATTACATCTAGCAACAATCTTTTACTAAGTTAATTGGATTTAATTAATGAGATGAGATTTATCCTTCTTATGCAAGCTTACATTCATGAAGGTGATAAGAAAAAATCAATGGAGTAGTACTCTTTCACCCCATATTTGATTTATCTATACATTTTTTTTACTTACACTTGGTATGGCATGCCTATGGTAATTGTAGGGTGGGAAAACATTATGGTCTCCACTATCAACGATACTGGCATTATTCCATAGTGTTTTATCATTTGTGCATACTCAGTCTTTGGTGCTCCCAAGGCCACGATATGCCTATTTTCCCTTCAATCTTTCATAGGGCATAGTTATATATAGTTATGTTTTTTAACTTCTCATAGGTTAAAATATTTATTTGGTCATTTTCGAGCTAAAGGTGGTGAGGATGGTTATAGTTGTGGTAGTGTTGTTCATAACTAGCACATATATATTTAGTAATATATATTAAATACACCGAGAGATATCCTTCTCAATACGCCTATTTTTTAATTAATTTCTAACATCAAAGTACAATAGGTACCTCGAAAAGGATATCACTTGACATATATTATATTTTATTAAATATATATATGCTAGTACCATTTGTAACACAACATGAAAGAATTAAAATTAATTAGGGTTAGGGTTAGGGCTTGAGATAGAATTAGGGTATGTGCAGGATCATGATGGGTCAAAAAGTGGGGATATGATGGGTATGTGTAGGGTATGTGGCTAATGACTTTTATTTACCCAAAATTGATGAAATGATAAGGGTTTTTAAAGGAGATTCTCATCTTTCCACCAATATAAATTATGTTTTACTTTGAATTTAATAAATAATTATTATTCATTTTCTATTTGAATTACAACTAAAGTCCTAATTGATAGGTTGATTGAAAAACATCTATAGCTTTCAAATGGTGTAACATTTTTGAATCCAAAACATGCATCGTATATTCTTTACATACTATAGGATTAAAAATAATAAATTTGAATTTCATGAAGTTTTGAGAAGCCAAGTTAAGGTGGTCAAACATTAGATTTTTATATTTTTTAAAATTTGTAATAAAAAATCATAATTAATTATTTAATTGAAAAAAAATTACAAAAAAATATGCATCACATCGAGACATGAGTCCTTTACTTGTATCTAAAATATTATCATGTCATTGTGGTTAGGGTGGTTAGAAAAAACCTACTTATTTTTTCCCTGAAATAAGTGCTACTACAATTGAAATTTCAAATTTTCACCAAATAGATTTTTTTTTAAATAAACCTAGTAGTTTTGAAACTACATTCAATTTGCTACATATTCTATTCTTACATATTTTTGAAATAATATAGATAACTTATTAAAAAAATTATGTCAAGTTGCCTAACTCTGATTTTTCTGAATTTTTTGCCACTTAAGGGCTTGTTTTTTCCATGATGATCTTGCACATACCCATTAGGATAAGGATTAGAGTTAGGTTTAGGATTAGAAATAAAATTAGTATTAGGATTAGTGTTAGGTCAGGATTAGAGATAGAATTAGGATTAGGGTTGGTGTTAGTGTTAGGATTGGGGTTTGGCCTAGGGTTATGGTTGAGGTTAGCATCAAGATTAGGGTTAGGGTTAGGATTATATATGTAATTAGGAATAGGGGTAGGGGTACAGTTAGAGATATAATAAGGGTTAGGGTTAGGGTTAGGATTAGGATTAGGATCTGGGTTATGGTTAGGGTTAGAGATAAAAATTAAGATTAGGATTGGAGTTAGTTTTAGTATTAGGATTAGGATTATGGTTGGGGTTAGAGATAGAATTAGGATTATAATTAAGTTTAGTGATAAGATTAGGGTTAGAGTTATGGGTAGTTTGGGGTTAGCATCACAATTAGGGTTAGGGTTAGAGATAGAATTAGAATTAGCATTGCGGTTAATATTAGAGATATAATTAGGATCAAGTTTAGGGTTAAGGTTATTGATATGATTAAGGTTAGGGTTGTTGTTAGTGTTAGGATTGGGGTTAGGGCCAGGGTTATGGTTGAGGTTAGCTTCATGATTAGGGTTATTGTTAGGATTAGAGATGTAATTAGGAATAGGGATAGGGATAGGGTTAGAGATATAATTAGGGTTAGGGTTAGGGTTAGAATTAGGATTAGGATTACGATTAGGGTTATGGTTAGGGTTAGGGTTAGAGATAAAATTAAGATTAGGATTTGAGTTAGATTTAGTATTAAGATTAATATTATGGTTAGGGTTAGAGATAGAATTAGGATTAGGGTTGGGGTTAGTGATAGGATTAAGGTTAGAGTTATGGGTATGCTTGGGGTTAGCATCATGATTAGGGTTATGCTTAGGCTTAGAGATATAATTAGGATCAAGATTAGGGTTAAGGTTAGTGATATGATTATGGTTAGGTTTAGGGTTAGTGTTATGATTTGGGTTAGGGCTATAGTTATGATTAAGGTTAGCATCAATATTAGGGTTAGGGTTAGGATTGGAGATCTAATTGGGCAAGGGTTGGAGTTAGAGTAAGATTTAGAGTTAGGATTAAGCTTACAATTAGAATTAGTGTTAGTTTTAGAATTATGGTTAGGGTTAGGGTTTAATTCCAACCTCAACTATAATTATAATCATACCCCTTATCCTCTTATAATGCTAAACCTTAATTATAGTGTAAACCCTATTCATAATCCTATTTCTAATGGAAACCTTAAGTCTAACTATAATCCTAATTAAATGCTAACCCTGACCCTAATTAAACACTAACCATAATCTCAATCATAACCATAAGCTTTATCTTAAAACTCCATCCTTAATCATAACCCTAACCTCAATCATTACCATAGTTAAACTCAAACCTAATTGAATAGTAACCCTTATGATAATTGAACCTTAATTGAACCCTAACCCTAATTCTATTTAGACCCAAAAACTAATCATAACCCCATAATTTATCAAATAACCCTAACTATGACCCTAATTGAACCTTAACCCTAAATCAACTCTAACTCTAATGCTAACTCTATCCCTAACCCCAATCAAATTGTCCTTACCCCAATTTAATGCTAACTCTAATTGAACTCTAACCTTAATCCTAACCCTAACCGTAATTTTATTTGATTCCCAAAACTAACCCTAACTCTAAGCTTTATCAAATAATCCTAACCCTAACCTAGTTGAACCCTAATTCAACCCTAACCCTAACCCTAACCCTAACCGTAATTATACTCTAACCCTAATTGTACAAAGAAACCCTAATTAGAAAAAGAAACCCTAATTGAGCCCTAGTTGAGGTTAGTAATATAATTAGGATTAGGATTAGAGTTAAGGTAGTGATAGGATTAAGGTTAGGGTTAGTGTTAGGGTTATTGCTAGGATTAGGGTTATGACTAGGGTTACAATTAAGGTTAGCATGAATTAGGGTTTAGGGTTAGGATTAGAGATGTAATTAGGAATAGTGGTAGGGATAGGGTAAGAGATATAATTAGGGTTAGGGTTAGGGTTAGGATTAGGATTAGGATCAGGGTTATGGTTAGGGTTAGAGATAAAATTAAGATTATGATTGGAGTTAGTTTTAGTATTAAGATTAAAATTATGGTTATGGTTAGAGATAGAATTAGGATTAGGGTTGGGGTTAGTTTTAGGATTAGGGTTAGAGTTATGGGTAGGTTTGTGGTTAATATTAGGATTAGGGTTAGGATTAGAGATATAATTAAGATCAAGATTAGAGTTAAGGTTAGTGATAAGATTAAGGTTATGTTTAGGGTTAGTGTTAGGATTGGGGTTAGGGCTAGTGTTATGGTTGAGGTTAGCATCAAGATTAGGGTTAGGGTTAGGATTAGAGATGTAATTAGGAATAGGGATAGGGGTAGAGTTAGAGATATGATTAGGGATAGGGTTAAGTTTAGGATTAGGATTAGAATCAAGGTTATGATTAGGGTTATAGATAAAATTAAGATTAGGATTAGAGCTAGTTTTAATATTAGGATTAGGATTACAATTAGGGGTAGAGATAGAATTAGGATTACGGTTAGGGTTAGTGATAGGATTAGGGTTAGATTTATGGGTAGGTTTGGGGTTAGCATTAGCATTAGGGTTAGGGATATGATTAGAGATATGATGAGGATCAAGATTAGGGTTAATATTAGTGATAGGATTAAGGTTAGGATTAGGGTTAAGTTTCAATTAGAATTAGTGTTTTTAATAAAATGAGGGTGGAATAGAAATAATGTTAGTATTGTGTTTAGGGTTAGGGTTACAATTAGAATTAGTATTAGATTTAGAATTATGATTACTATTAGGGTTTGAGATAGAATTATAGTTAGGGTTTGAGTTAGAATTATTGTGAGTGTTACAAGTAGGGTTAGAGTTAGAGTTAGTATTAAGGTTAGGGTTAGAGTTAAAATTAAAGTTGGAATTAGGTTTAGAGTTAGGGTTATGATTTTAGTTAAAATTAGTGTTGGTTATAGAATTAGGGTTGATTAAAAATATTATTAGTGTTAGGGTTAGGTTTAGGATTACATTGAGAATTATTATTTGTTTTATAATTAGGGTTACTGTTAGGGTTAGAGGTATAATTAGAGTTAGGATTCAAGTAAGAATTACTGTGAGTGTTATGTTTAAGGTTGAAGTTTGAGTAAGATTTAGAGTTAGGATTAAGCTTATAATTATAATTAGTTTAAGATTTAGAATTAGGGTTAGGGAGGGTTTAATTCCAACCTCAACTATAATTATAATCATACCCTTTATCATATTTCTAATGCTAACCCTTAATTATAATGTGAACCTTATTCATAATCTTAATTCTAATGGAAACCTTAACTCTAACTATAATCCTAATTAAATTTGAACCTTAGCCCTAATTAAACACTAACCATAACCTCAATCATAACCTTGACTTTATCTAAAAAATCCATCCTTAATCGTAACCCTAACTTCAATCATTATCATAGTTAAACTCAAACCCTAATTGAATAGTAACCCTTATGCTAATTGAATCTTAATTGAACCCTAACCCTAATTCTATTTAAACTCCAAAACTAATCATAAACCCACACTTTATCAAATAACCCTAATTGTTACCCTAATTGAACCCTTTCCCTAAGTCAATTCTAACTCTAATGCCAACCCTACTCCTAATCGAATCAAATTGTAACCCCAACCCTAACCTCACCATAATTTAATGCTAACCCTAATTGAATTTTAACCTTAACTGTAACCCTAACCCTAATATTATTTGATTCCTAAAACTAACAATAACTCTAAGATTTATTGAATAATCCTAACCCTAACCTAGTTCAACGCTAATTCAACCAAGTAAGCCTAACCCTAATTGAACCCTAACCCTAATTGAAATCTAACCTTAATTGTACAAAGAAACCCTAATTGGAAAAAGAAACATAATTTATCCCTAGTTGAACCTTAACCCTAATCATAATCCAGAGTAATCCCACAATAATGGGTTACACTTTTCAGCCAAACTTGACATTGAAATTAACATTTTTCACTAGATGTTCACTTTCTTACACCAATAACAGCTAAGCCATTAAGAATTTGAAGATGAATCAAACTAGTGATTTGTGAGATTTTGTGTGTAGATTCTAATTATATATATTTTTTAAATTAAAAAATAAATTATGAATCCTTTTATGTAATTTTGAATAACTTATTTGTTCTACTAAACAACATCTTTAAAAAGTGATGTTTACTTCGGACCACATACCTTTTTTTTTATCTAGAAAGGATACAATTCTAATTTTTAAAATAAAAATTTGTCACACCAATATTTAGTGCATGGATATTTTTTCATATTTTTTTACTACACATCTATTTTTAATTAATTTTCCAAGTCAGAGTAATTATAATCTAGATAGAGGTGTACTTCAGACCGCATAACTTTTTTTGTATGCATTTGAATTAACTTATTCTTCTTTTGTTGGAATAAGGACATCAATACCTAGTGCACATATGTTTTTTAGAAATTTTTTTCTCTATTTTCCTATTTCTTTGTATGTGTGAAACAAAGATCTTGGTGTTCATTGAAAAAACTACATTCACAAGAAATAAAAAATAAATATAATAATCAAATTAAATATATTTAAAATTATACTTTTTGGGAAGCTTATAATAAGGGCTACATACATACAAAAAATAAATTTTAAATGAATTCATTTCATTGCCCAAAGGTAAATTAAAAGTGGTTTTATCAAAATTTTGATAGGTGTAGAGGAGACTTCATTATAGGTATGTGTATACACCTAAAATGGTCACATCACATAGTCTGGTAATTAATTAAATATTTTTAATATTTAATTAAATCTTTGAATTCGATCTGCGTATAAATAAATTTAAATAATTTATTTATATTGTTCACTCTTTCATTTCGATTAAATAAATAAGTTTATTTAATCATTTTCTTTTCATTTCTTAATTAATTAAATAAACATTATGATTTATTTATATTAATTATCATCTAATCTTGGCTTGGATATTTTATTCAAATAAAGATTAAATATTCCTCTCTTTTAATTATATTCTTCTAAATGTTCATTCATCATTAAATATTCTAAATATTTAATGTAATTCTTCTAATATCCATTCGCAATTAAATATCTCAAAATATTTAATTAATTCTTCTAAAGTCACATTCACAATTAAATATTCTAAAAATATTTAATTAAATCTTCGAATTCCATCTGTGTATAAATAAATTTAAATAATTTATTTATATTATTCGTTTTCATTTATTAAATAAATAAGTTTATTTAATCATCTTTTCTATTCATTTCTTAATTAATTAAATAAACATTACGATTTATTTATATTAATTATCAATAATATTGGCTTGAATATTTTATTGAGAATAAAGATTAAGTATTCTTTTCTTCTAAATTCCATTTACAATTAAATATTCCAAAATATTTAATTAATTTAACTACAAAAGTCTATTTGTAAAATTAAATATTCTAAATATTTGGTGGGTCTTCTATAGTTCTAAAATTAAATATTTCAAAAATATTTAATTTCTTCAAATTCACATCAAATTAAATAAATTTATTTATTTATTTATTTATTACTGCATTATCTTCAACAATGCATTGAAACAAAGCTGCTTAAGGAAATTGAGATTTCTCTATTCACATCTTGACTTGTTCTCATGGGTTGAACAAGGCTTCCATTCTTCTCTCCAACCTCCCAACCTCTTCCATTTTCCTCTCAACCTCTCCATCTCTCACCATTCAAACTTACCAGACAACCTCACAGCCGTTGATCCTTGCCAGCCAGGATTTTGCCTGCAAAAAGCTATAAAAAGGACTGCCAGGTCTTTGCAATCACGTAGAAGCTTTCAATAAAATAACTATAGCCAATTTGCAATAGCATAAGCCTTTTAGCATTCATAGCATTCTCATTTCATAGCATAGAATAGTAGCATATCATGGCATATCCATTTCATTTCATAGCATCTTCAATCCACAACCCCTGTGCATATTCGTATCAGCATTCTCACCTCCACCAGCATATAGGATAGAGAAGCTTTATCACTTTGCATACTCATTCTATAGATTTCCATTTGGAGAAGCCAAGCTTACATAATCTGAGAGCAGCAGCTTCAAACAAATCTCTCAAGATAGAGGAAGATGGAATGCCTCTGAAGAAGCTTCATTTATTTCTTTTGAAATCAATTAAATTAGCTTTCCTTTAGTTTAAAGTTTCATTATTTGTGTTTTGTTTATTTCAATTTGATTGCACATATTAACATACACATTTTGGTGC
>VDFB02373534.1:0-47199 GCA_007258455.2 Sequoia sempervirens
TTCTACCATGTAATCTTACACAATCAGCTCCATTTTGATTAACATGACCAGCTAAACCTATCATGTTTCCAAAATTACCCTCATCTTCACAAAATATGTCTGGCTAAGGAGTGCAATCAGACAACATTTGCAACTCATTCATTTCATAGTGTGTGTAATCCATCTGTTCACTAAATTGATCCAACTTAATTTGTTTTGAATGAATTGGAAAAGTAAAAAATTCACAATCCATTTGACTACTACCATCCTAAACTTGGACATCTTACATACCAAATTGAAAATCCTCACATTCTTTTTGTTTTGCACTATGTAAATCATTCCTAGATATATCAAAAATAAAAGATGCATATTCAGGGGCATCTTTATATTGGTCACTGTAACATGAGTACATACATCGGCTTTCATGATGAAATATTGTTCACTAACAATTAAGTAGAAGTCCTTGTTCTCCTCATAGGTGCTACTCCTATTGGATGAAAATATTTCAACAATCATAACAAGAAGATGAAGAACATCAGTAGAAAATCCAATTGCACATTCATGTTGATCAACATTGTATCCTCTGTCATTTGCATCACCGGATTGCTCTTCATGCAACTCAAACAGTCTTGTAATGTCAACAATATCTAATAAATCACCAAATATTTTCTCATTATCTTTGGACAATATTGCTAATCCTTGATCCACATGTGTATCATAATGTATAATTTGTTTATTCAAATTTGAACCTGCTCCTTCATCAATGTATACACTATCATCATCTTGTGCAGCTAACCTTTCAAATTGAGCTTCACACAAACATGCATATGTTACTAGAGAACTAACATGTTCATCAAAACCTTCATTATTTCTCGTATTGTACTCAGGATAAGCATATTAAACACACATGTGCTTATCTTGAAATTCTTCATTAACATGCTCCATTCATGAAAAACTCACATCACATTCTAAATATCTTTCCAATGTAGTTTTTCATCCATTTGCTCGCAACTGGTACTGCAAATGCTTGAATCATGGCATTTCTTAAGCAATTGAAGTAGTTCTAGATCATCCCCATAAGAAAAATCATATTCAAAGACTTCCATCTTATTTTGATCTTTAATCCTACTTGTAACATCAGGCCCAAATGTGGAAGACTCATAAGCACTATTTTCAAAAGATTTATCATTGTACCACTCTGTTTGATCATAGCAATACCTTGACTAGGAATTAAATGCTTCATCAGAATCCTCAAAAAGTGGATTATTCCTGCACCAATAAGGATGATTAATTTTGTTAGTTGGTGGAGATGGGGGCTCATCATACAAAGGATTATCCATTATCTGCATTGCTATCATGACATCTTCTGCTTCCTCATCATGAAGATCTATATCTTGCAGATCTTCATCACAATCAAAATCATTGTATTCACTTGAAGAGCATTTAGAATCATCCCCAAATTTTTCCACCTCATTTCTAGTTGACATTATTGATTCACATTCTAAGAGCCCTTCACATGAAGAAAAATGTTCACTCCCAAGCAGGAAAACATTTATGTTGTTATCATCATAATTTCTTGAAGTAAAGGATTCAATATCCTTTTCATAAGAATAACAATGATTATCAGAGGAATGACATGACTCAATTCCATCACAACTATCATAGCACAAAAAACCTACCCATGTTGAGACTGCACTTAGGTTCATCAGACTGGATATGTAAACTTTTATTTTCCATACCTTGATCATTGGTTTGTGACAAAGCATCATCAACATTATCACCATTGTTGTTGATCAAATCATGAGATGGGATATTCTCTTGTACTTCTTCCACTTCTTCACCATCCAAGACATTTGAAGGATGCAAGTCAGGCACACTTTTTCTATTATCATATTGTGTATCTTGATCTCCATTGCTGCTGCAATGGTCTGTAGATATGTCATTTGTGAGTTGATTACAATCATTATATTCTCCCATGTAATGGAATGGATGTTCATATCCCGATGCACCTTCTATATTTATGTGCATTGTTTCTAGGTCTTTTTCAGTAGGATAACACCCATTAACATCTAGGGGTGTCACATGTTGTGCATAATCATTCTTAGTTCCATCCACAAATTTTATCTAGTCAATTACCTGGCTTAAATTGTGGGGTTTCAATTCCTTTGGAAAGTTAATCAGTCCTGATTGGTACATTTCACAAAATAGATCAATGCACATTGAATCTTCTAGTTTAACACTTTTGGGTACCTCCAACAAGGCATCCAAAAATCTAGAAAACAAATCATAAGGAAATTCTCCTTTGTGCCTTTTCATTTCATACAATCTTTTAACAAAAAACACTCGATCAACTTGGCTTTGATCTTGTGGACATTGAATTTGGAGGTTATTATGGTTTTCATATTGTGATGATGGAGAGATTGAAACATTAGGAGCTTCATCATTTTGACACAAATCTCTACTATTTTCTCTATTGGGTGCACTTACACCCAATGTACTAGGATGATCAATGTTGGTAACTAAGTATCCTTTCATCATTGAATACTTCAAGTTATTTTCAATATCTATGGCAATTTGATATGCTTGATGCAATGGCATGGGCTCTTTGTCTCTTAACAGATAACTCATATTTTTATCAAATGCACCTAAGTACACAACCAAACATTCTGCCTCATTTGCTCTTATGCTTTTAAGAATCTCTCGTATTATCTTTGAAAATATGAGATTAAAAGAAGGGACTAAATCATCATCCCCTTTCTCCATACTCATGAACCTTTGTCTTATTAAGATTGGATCAATCCTTTCACCAAATTGTTCCATGAACACTACATTAAATTCATCCCATGAATGTATGGAAGATGTTGGTAGATATGAGAACTAGTCTCTTGCATCTCCTTTTAAGGACTAAATAAACAATTTCATGACAACATCTTCAAAATCCAATTCATAATCACCCATCACATCAACAAAATCTTGTAGATGTTTGCTTGCTGATTTAAAATTTTCACCATTAAATTTTTGTACCCTATCTTTGATCTTAGGCAGTACAACATTTGGGTAACCACAAATGCTACTAAAATTTATAGCTTTGTACCTTTCAGTATTGAAATTTCCTTGATGTGACAAGGGTTATCCATTATACACAATTATATTTGGGTCCTGATCAAGATGCATAGATTGGTAATGCATTTTCTGTTGAATGATGCGGTTGTGTTGCTGATATGTGGTTATCGTCGATGTCAACACTATTAGCACTAAAGATTGTATATGTCGAGGATATTGAGAAAATTGTAAAAGAAAGTATGCAGGTTCCTAGTGGATCAGTGAAGTTCATGAAGGTGTCATACTCAGTATGTTGATGATCAGTCATTGTGGATTAAAGGGTTTATTGTTGTGTATCTAGTTTATCCACTGAAAGTTTTAGAGGTCCGCGTGAAGATTTGGTCTTGTTATGAATAGTTATGTTTTTTCAGTGTTTTTGTGGTTTCAATCTATGTTCCTAATTGAAGTTGGTATGATTCTAGTAATCTCAGTTGTTGTGGATGTTTCTCTATTGTTTCTTGATGCTCGTGGGTGTTTCTAGATTGTGCTTTATCTTTGTTACACGTCCGCATTGATCGGTGTACTTGTGGTCAATGATTTTTCTCTTGTGTGTTTGGCTTTTGTGTTCTTGGCTGATATGGTGGTTGTAGCGTGTTATGGATCCTTGAAGATTAAAATTTGAATGTTTGGCATGCTCAAGGAGGTTGTTTTAAGTCTTCATTACATTGTGGCCAACAATGTTTGATTCACATTGAAAATTTATTTGTAAATTTAGGCTAACATTGTGCATATGTTTTATATTTTGTTTTGGTTGACGAAGTTGTTGATGTAACTCATGTTGTGGATATATAAGAGTGATTGTTTGTTTGAATTGAAGTGTGAAAAAGTGAAGTGTGTGAGTCCTATGTGCTAATATTGTTCAGATCAATCGAAGGTAGAGAAAAGTGTGAAGAAGAGTAAAGAAGGTTGAAGAAGTGTTCATGTGCTTAACTAGAACTGTAACCTAGCATTAGCAGATGCTATTTTCTCAGTTCACAATCCAGATGGTTTTAATCTGGATCTTTCTTGGGAAATCAGCCCTCTTGTAATTGAGCAATGAGCTCTAGGCAGTGTGCCTGAATGCATGTGCACTCCCATTGATACTTCTTTATACTTTTTAATAGGGTATAATCTTGTGGATTGACATCCACCATGGTTTTTCCCCTAACAAGGTTTCCACGTAAAAAATCTTGGTGTTCTCTGTGTGTTAGATGTGTTGATTGTTTATGGTTTATTTTTCATTCATCATATTTGAGATTAAAGTTAAATTAAGTTTGAAAAGTTAAATATTCTGTGACAATTGATTCACCCCCCCTCTCAGTTGTATGTCCTTGTTTTTCCAACAATTGGTATCAAAGTTGGTTCCTCTAAAAAAAATTTAAAGCTTGAGGTGATCCAAGATGGCATCATACAAGGACAGTCCTAGATTTGATGGAACAAAACTACTCACTATGGAAAGCCAGAATGGAATGTCATTTGAGGTGTTTAGGTGAACCCTTCTGGAAGATTACAAAGAACAAATATATTATTCCTTAGAATGATCCTTCCACTCTTGATGAGGTTAAAGAAGCTAAGAATAATATCAGGGCCATGGAAGCTTTGTTGAGTGCTCTGACAGATACAAAAATGACAAATGTGATAGGTCTAAAAATATTATGAGATGTGGAAAAAGCTAGAGAATTTTTATGAAGGAGATGTACATGTGAAGGTCGCTAAGCTATAGAGTTTGAAAGGAAAGTATGAAAATTTGAAGATGGAAGAAGATGAAAATATTTCTTCTTTTATGCAAAGAGTAAATGAAATTGTGATGGGTATCAGATGTGTTAGAGGTATTCTGGATGAACAGGAAATTGTAGCTAAAGTGCTCAGATCATTGCCTCCCTCTTACAAGTCAAAAGCTCATGCTATTGAAGAGTTTAGATTAGTAACAAATGTGATAATAGATATTATGATTGGTAAACTTGTTGCTTTTGAGTTGAGTGAATTTGGTGATTCTGCCCCCAAGACTGAATCTGCATTTAAGGCTTATGTATCCGGAAGAAACAAGCAAAGATATGATCTGGGAGAGATTTCTAGAAAGACATTCAAGTATGAGGAAGAGATGAAATAGCTTGAAGATGAAGAAAGAGAGGTAGAAGAGTTGGAAGCACTGATTGTAAAGAAAGAAGGTAGAACAAGGTAAGTATAAAGGAAAGTTTCCTATCAAATATTTTTCTTGCAATTAAATAGGTCATTTTGCTTCAAGGTGTCCTGAAAGAGTTCCTAGGTCTAAGCCTTACAAACCTAGATTTCAAAAGAAATGTTATTTTTTTGAAGAAGGTATGAATGATGAAGAATCTAATAAAGAAAATGGAAATGAAGATGATTGGGTTTTCATTTCTATCAAGAAAAATAGTCTAGTGACTACTGAATTTTCTAAAGATGAGAAAGCTCTTGTAGCCCAAATTGAAGAGAAGAATGAATGGGTTATAGATAGAAGATTCTCACATCATATGACTAGTGACAAAAGAAAATTTGTAAGTTTAGAGAAATATGATGGTGGGGTTGTAAGATTTGGTGATAACAATGCTTGTGTGATTCGTGGCGGAGGATCTATTTGTCTTGGTGGAAATCATAACACTGATGATGTACTTTATGTTGAAGGCTTGAAGCACAACTTGTTAGTGTTGGAAAGATGGTGTACAAGGGCTATGATCTCCAATTCAAGGATGGAAGATGCAAGATACTTGGAAGCTTTGGAAATGTAATTGCTTCATGTAAACAGACAAAAGGTAATATTTTTCACCTAAGTGCTACTAATGGAAGTTGTTTATTTTCTCTATTAGATGAAAGCAAGTTGTGGCATAGAAGGTTGTGTCATGTGAATTTTGATAACATTTTCAAACTAAGTTCCACTCAAGCATTAAGAGATCTACCTAAGCTAGTGAAGCTTGCTAACACAATATGCAAGGAATGTCAAATGGGAAAACATACAAGAGTTTCCTTTCAGAGCAAACAACATCATTCTTATGGAATACTGGAGCTGGTGCATACTAATTTGTGTGGTCCCTCTAGAGTCAAAAGTCTACAAGGAGAAAGGTACTTTATGCTGCTATTGATTATTACTCTAGAATGATATGGGTTGATTTCTTAAGAGAAAAATGTGAAGCATTAGAGAAGTTCAAAAGTTTCAAGGATATGGCAGAGAATGAAACAAGTCTGAAAATAAAATGCCTAATGTTAGACAAAGATGGTGAGTTCACTTCCCGAGAGTTCAATTTTTTCTGCGAAGAGCATGGAATCAAAAGACAGTTATCTGCTCCACAAACCCCTCAATAGAATGGAGTTGTTAAGAGAAAGAACAATGATGATAGAAGGAAATGTGCCTCACATCTATTGGAGAGAAGCTATAAACATTGTTGTGTACACTTTAAACTGAGTAAATGTCAATGGTATCTCTAGTAAAAATCCTTTTGAGCTATGGTTTGGTTATAAGCCTACTATTAAATATTTCAAGATCTTTGGAAGAAAATGTTACATTAAGAGAGATGAGGATATAGGAAAGTTTGATGCAAGAAGCGATGAAGAAATATTTCTAGGTTACTCTACTAAAAGCAAGGCTTACTAGTGCTACAATAAAATATTGAGGAAAATGGTTGAAAGTGAAAATGTTAGAGTTGATGAGGATTCTACTAGATCCTCTAGATACTATGGATATGATTCTGATGACCAGCAGGATAGTACAAACAAAGGGAAGAATGCTCAAACAAAAAATCAAGTTCAAAGTGTTTCGATAAATCAAGAAAATTAGGAAGGAGAGACAAGTGGAAGTGTAGAAGAAAGAGCAGAATAACCAGAAGTGCGAGAAAATCCTAAAGTTCCAAGGTATGTAAGGTTAAATCATTGTGAGAATCAAATTATAGGTGATAAGAATAAAGGTGTGTAGGCTAGAAGAAGGATAGTAGAAGAGTATTTCCTGATCTCCAAGATTGAGCCCAACAATGTCAATGAAGCTTGTAATGATGAACACTGGATGGAAGCTATGAAGGAAGAACTGATGCAAATTGAAAAGAATAATACATGGATTCTTGTTCCCAGACCTAAATATAAAAATTTGATTGGTATTAAATGGGTCTTTCAGAATAAGTTGAATGAACAAGGTGAAGTGATCTAGAATAAAGCAAGACTGGTATGTAAAGGGTATTCACAAATGGAAGTTATTGATTTTGAAGAAACTTTTTCCCCTATTGCTAGAATTGAAGTTGTAAGATTATTTCTTGCTTATGCTGCATACAAAAACTACAAAGTTTATCAAATGGATGTGAATTCAACCTTTCTGAATGGAGAATTAGAAGAAGAGGTATATGTTAAACAACCTGATGGATTTCAACTAACTAATAAGGAATACATGGTTTGTCGATTGAAGAAAGCTCTGTATGAACTCAAGCAAGCCCCTAGAGCCTGGTATGCTAGATTGGATAAATACTTACTGAAGCTTGGATTCAATAAAGGTACTACTAAAATAAACTTATATTTCAAGTTGGATCATGATAAAGAGTTGATTATTGAAGTCTTTGTTGATGACATTATTTTTGGAGGAGATGATGATCTATGTATGAAGTTTGCTGATGAAATGAAAAGTGAATTTGAGATTAGTATGATTGGAGAGATGAAATTCTTTTTGGGATTACAAATCACTCAGTTAGATAATGGTATTTTCATAGCTCAGTCCAAATATGTGAGAGAGTCGTTGAAGAAGTTTGGCATGGATGACTCAAAGCCTATTGGTACACCCATGGTAACCAGATTCAAGTTAACATAGAATGATGATTCCCCTAAGTCAAATCAAACAAGATATAGGTCAATGATTGGTGAACTGTTGTATTTGACTCAGACCAGACTAGACATCATGAATGGTGTGTGTATGGTAGCTAGATATCAAGTTGATCCAAAAGAATCTCATGTGATTGTTGTAAAAAGAATTTTTAGATATCTGAAAGGAATAGTTGATTTTGGACTTTGGTATCCTAAAGATGATGACTCACATTGAATTCATATATAGATGAAGATTGGGCTGGAGATGTAGATGATAGGAAAAGTACTAGTGGTGGTGCTTTCTTCCTAGGGAAGAAGTTGGTGTCATGGTTGAGCAAAAAGCAGAATTCCATTTCCCTATCTAATGTTGAGGCAAAGTAAATTGTTGCTGCAAATAATTGTACTCAAGTGTTGTGGATGAAACAGATGCTGAAAGATATCAGAGTAGTAAATGATAAGCCTATTTCCATATACTATGACAACTCAAGTGCAATAAACATATCAAAGAATCTGATGCTACAATCTAAGACCAAGCATGTATCAATCACGTTCCACTTCCTAAGAGAGAAAGTAAGTGAGAAAGAATTCAGATTGGAGTATGTGCCTACCAAAGAGTAGATTGTAGACATTTTCACCAAGCCATTGCTAAAGGATACTTTTGAGTACCTCAAAGGGATACTAGGGGTGATTACCCCTCCTGTTATGAACTAGAGATGCATTTACTTGCATCAATCCATGTGCTTAATTGCTACATTCTGATCTGGATTGATGTTTTCGTGGCTGCTACTTAGGGGGAGTAGTCAGATGATAAAATATGTGGTTCATAGCTTGTATGTGGAAAGATAATTATTATCTTTTCCATTGAAGTCAAAGGGGGAGAAGAGCGATGTGAAAAATATTGTTGAGGAGAAGAGAAATGTGAAAATATTTCTGGAAGAGAAGAGTTGAGGAGAGTTGTGTTGATGGTATTTTTCACATCATGTGTTGCCATCAATGCTCAAGGGGTAGATTGTTGGATGATGTGGTTGTGTTGCTGATATGTGGTTATCATTGATGTCAACACTATTAGCACTGATGTATTGAAGGTTGTATATGTCGAGGATATTAAGAAATGTGATGAGCCCTGCTGGCTCTCAACTGAAACCCCAATATTTTCTTAAGTCTTAATGTGTTATTTTAGTTTTTTAGAGAAAAGTTTATAGATAGAAGGGGCACACAGCATAAATGCTTATAAAATGTAAATCTGAGCTAATTCAAGTGAATTGAAATTACAGAAGATAATAAATAAGCTCAACAATGGATTCAGAACTCATAAACATACCTGAAAGCTTCCAGATTATTTATTTAAGAAAGTAGTCCAGTTCGCTAGCCAAGATGGTGAAAAACTGACAAATACTGGTGTTGGAAGCTACAAAATGCAAAGTCCAACTTGAAAATTATGGCAGATGATGAGTACAAGCCAGACGCCAAAGGAGATGAAGAGAAACCCTCAGAAAAGGTGTTTCAGCTAGATACTTCACACGCCTCTCTAAATGGGCACATTTACCAATGTAAATGGTATGACCAAGGTAGAAACCATTAGAACACTTTGAAATCTAAAGTCTGTAGAAGATGGTGACTCTGGAGAAGAAACTCTCTTCCCTTATTGTAGACAAGAAAATATTGAATGATAGAACTCTGATAGAATCATATAGAACCTCTGAATGAAGCTCTCAACTGCACTGATTTGACTGATCTCTCACAATCTCAAAAGTGCTCAACATCGAAGAGGAATCGTTCTCCAATGGAAAAATGCTCAAACCCTAATCACAGAGGAAGGCACGGGAAAAATATCCAAGGCAAAGTCAAAATGATCAATAATAGGGTTTCTCATTGCCAAATTGCCTTATATCAAGAAGGCACACATTTCCAGGAAGATACGCCCTTTTGGCTATCATTAAAATCTTTTAAAATAATATTAAGTCCTTTTCAATAGTCATGACTTAATATTTGGGCACCCTTTTATATTTTGAGTGATTAAAATATTAAATCACCTTTTTAGAATAATTTATGTGATATAAAATATATAAAGTCAATTTGACTTTATAATAAGGTATTAAGTTAATTAATTAACTCAAATCACTTAAAAATCCATAACTCTCTCAAAACTCCAAATATTCTCGTGCTGTCAGAAGCTGTCAATCCCTAAACTGCTAACGCCTATTTTGAACCAATCACTGGGCTCTGAAAATGAGAATGACCAAGCTCTCTAGAAAGTGCCAATGACCCTCTAACCAAACCAATTAGCCTATGAGAGTCTGAGTAAGAGGCTAACCACCATCAACCATGATCATGCCGAAAAAGGGGACATTACAGTCCACCCTCCCAAAAATTGCTTGTCCGCAAGCAATCTCAATAGAAAAGAATCAACCACTCCACCAGGATCCAAAGGATAGTGCCGTGAAATGTCCCTACTGTCATCAATTGTCTCCTGTAACTCCCAAATCTGATCAACTGGATCATCATGCTATACCCTGTCAATCTCAACACCATTTGTCACAAGAGAGAGGAACTCATAAGAAAGCAAGTCAAACCGCTGACAACACTTGCTCCCTAAAACCGCATGAGATATGCTATCATCCAACATGTCTAACATGTGCATACCAAAATTGTGCATTTGAAACAGGTCATGTACATGATGACTGAAAGTGAAACTGTGTAGACTCTTGACCATGTACACACTAGAAATCTCTTCAATGAGCTCTGTCTGAAATCTCGATGCACTAACAGAATCTCCAATACTATGATCAATGCTCTTTCCTAAATTAGGGTCAAGAGTAGAATCAGCATCCACCTCAAAGAGCGGATTATCACAAGATGTAGCATCTGCCTCATAAAGAGGATTTTGTACAAACTGAGCCTCATAACTGTATTGATCCCAATCAAACCCCTCTGATCCCATGGGACTAGAATCAAAATGATAATCCTCCTGAATCATCTCATGCTCCTCTAGAATCGTTGATTCTATCTTCTCACCTTTTGCATTAACGAGAATGATAGATCGCATACTCCCATCCTTAAAACCAGCTTGCTGGTCTATTAAATCAACAATGTTATCACCCTCATAAAACTACTCCATTTGTCTATTTGTACCCTTAGGCTTAAGAGGACAATTGTGGTTCTTGTCATAAGGAGCTTTGCAATAGAAACATAGCTTCCTCCTATGCAAATCATTTATTGTCTCTTGGTTCAAGGGAGCTGCAAACTTCCTCTTTTCATCAACTTTTTCTGATTCCTTAGTTTCTGAATGGCTATCAGTATAGGATGTAGATGCTTTTGCATTTGAAGTGAACTTACCACGTGAAGCTGTAAGTTCCATGCTACGATCTTTTTTCATAGCTTTGTGCAAGGTAGGTGGATTGAATGCCTTGATCCAACCTTTCATTGGCTCATGGAGACCTTCTACAAATAGAATGACAAGTCTCCTCTCTGAGATTCTGGTAACCATAACTGAGAGCTTCTGAAACTCACCAATATAAGACTCCAAACTACCCAACTACTTTAACTAAGCAAGGTCTCTGAAGAATAGCTTGGGATCACATCTATCGAACCTCTCTACTAGTCTATCAGTAAACTCCTGGTATGAGGTAATCCTATCATGGTGTAGTGTAGCCATGCCATGAATCCACCAGTCATGTGCTACGCCATCAAGGTGGAGAGCTGCAAATTGTATAGCATCTTCCTCTAGCATAGGACGTAGTGTCAAGAATGTATCCAACTTACTCACCTAGGCATGTGTTGTAACTCTACCACTGCCATCTTAGTGAACTAAGGTTAGTTTGTTGGTAGCCTGTCTAAGATCATTCTGCTTGTATCTAGGCCTCCTGTCATTCTTGCTTCTGGCGTGTTCTCTCTTTTGGCTCATGAATCTATCAAAGTTAAGGTGCTCCTTAACTCTTAGTGGAAATGCATCCCATTCATCATGCATAACCATGATGTTATCTACAAAGTTTATCTCACCACCCTGTTCAACCTCAACCTCTTCATCAACATCATTTCTAGTAAAAATAGGACAAGTAGCTCTCTCAAAGGTGCGAGCTGGAAAATTTTTTCTATGGGGTTCGCCATGAACACTGCCTTCTCGATCATGATCTTGATTATGTCCCCTATGAAGTGTCAAATTCTGAACATTTATGCTGAGCTGCTGGAGAATATTCGCCACCTGTTCTTGGCCTACAACCATGCCTCTGAGCACATCTCTAGCTTCTCTGTCCTCTTCATCAAAATGATTCCTATGAGAACCTTCAGCTTCCCTGTCAGCCATGTTATCAAAGCCTAATTCTTCTTCCTGTTCGTCAAACGGAAATGCTGAAAAAGGTTCAAAAGTACTTCTCTGCAAACCTGGACCCCTACGTAGTACCTATCAAACCTATTCTGATGAGGCCGCATATAGACTGCTAACCCTGCAGGCTGGAAGGATCAGTGCTCTGATACCACTATGATGAGCCCTGCTGGCTCTCAACTCAAACCCCAATATTTTCTTAAGTCTTAATGTGTTATTTTAGTTTTTTAGAGAAAAGTTTATAGACAAAAGAGAAGGGGCGCACAACATAAATGCTTATAAAATGTAAATCTGAGCTAATTCAAGTGAATTGAAATTACATAAGATAATAAATAAGCTCAACAATGGATTTATAAATCATAAACATACTTGAAAGCTTCCAGTTCGCCAGCCAAGATGGTGAAAAACTGACAAATACTAGTGTCAGAAGCTATAGAATGCAAAGTCCAACCTGAAAATTGTGGCAGATGATGAGTACAAGCCAGACGCCAAAGGAGATGAAGAGAAAGCCTCAGAAAAGAAGGCATGTCAGCTAGATACTTCACACGCCTCTCTAAATGGGAACATTTCCCAATGCAAATGGTACGACCAAGGTAGAAACCATTAGAACACTCTGAAAGCTGAAGTTTGTAGAAGATGGCCACTCTAGAGAAGAAACCCTCTTCCCTTATTGTAGACAAGAAAATATTGAATGATAAAACTCTGATAGAATCATGTAGAACCTCTGAATGAAGCTCTCAACTGCACTGATTTGACTGATCTCTCACAATCTCAAAAGTGCTCAACATCAAAGAGGAATTGTTCTCCAATGGAAAAATGATCAAACCCTGATCACAGAGGAAGGCACAGGAAAAATATCCAAGGCAAAGTCGAAATGACCAATAATAGGGTTTCTCATTGCCAAATTTCCTTATATCAAGAAGGCATGCATTTCTAGGAAGATACGCCCTTTTGGCTATCATTAAAATCTTTTAAAATAATATTAAGTCCTTTTCAATAATCATGACTTAATATTTGGGCGCCCTTTTATATTTTAAGTGATTAAAATATTAAATCACCTTTTTAGAATAATTTAAGTGATATAAAATATATAAAGTCAATTTGACTTTATAATAAGGCATTAAGTTAATTAATTAACTCAAATCACTTAAAAATCCATAACTCTGTCAAAACTCCAAATATTCCCATGTCGTCAGAAACTGTCAACCCCTGAACTGCTAATGCCTGCTGTGAACCAATCACTGGGCTCTAAAAATGAGAACGACCAAGCTCTCCAGAAAGTACCAATGACCCTCTAGCCAAACCAGTTAGCCTATAAGAGTCTGAGTAAGAGGCTAACCACCATCAACCATGATCATGCCGAAAAAGGGGACATTACAAGATTTTTTTTTTTAAAAGTATACAAGTTCCCAGTGGATCAATGAAGGTCATGAAGGTGTCATACTTAGTACATTGATGATCAGTTGTTGTGGATTAAAGGGTTTATTTTTGTGTATCTAGTTTATCCACCAAAAGTTTTAGAGGTCCGCGTGAAGATTTAGTCTTGTTATGAACAATTGTGTTTTGTCGGTGTTTCTGTGGTTTCAATCTGTGTTCCTGATTGAAGTTAGTATGATTCTAGTAATCTCAATTGTTGTGGATGTTTCTCTGTTGTTTCTTGATGCTCATGGATGTTTCTAGATCATTCTTTAGCTTTGTTGCACATCCGCATTGATTGGTGTTCTCATGGTCAATGAGTTTTCCCTTTTGTGTTCAAGTTTTGTGTTCATGGCTAACATGGTGGTTGTAGCATGTTGTGGATCCTTGAATATTAAAATTTTTATGTTTGGCGCACTTGAGGAGGTTGTTTTAAGTCTTCATTACATTGTGGTTGACGATGTTTAATTCACATTGAAAATTTATTTGTAAATTTGGGCTGACATTGTGCATATGTTTTATAGTTTTTTTTGGCCGACGAAGTTGTTGATGTAACTCATGTTGCGGCTATATAAGATTGATTATTTGTTCAAATTGAAGTGTGAAAAAGTGAAGTGTGTGAGTCTTGTGTGTGAATATTGTTTAGATCAATCGAAGGAAGAGCAGAGTGTGAAGAAGAGTAAAGAAGTTTGAAGAAGTGTTCATGTGTTTAACCGGAACTATAACCTGGCATTAACAGATGTTATTTTCTCAGTTCACAATCTAAATGGTTTTAATATGAATCTTTCTTGGGAAGTGAGCCCTCTTGTAATTGAGCAGTGAGCTCTAGGTAGTGTGCTTGAATGCATGTGCATTCCCATTGATACTTCTTTATACTTTTAAAAGGGTATAATCTTGTGGACTGACATCCACCATAGTTTTTTCCCTAATAAGGTTTCCACGTAAAAAATATTGGTGTTCTTTGTGTGTCAGATGTGTTGATTGTTTATGTTTTATTGTTCATTCATCAAATTTGAGGTTAAAGTTAAATTAAGTTTGAAAATTTAAATATTCTGTGACAACTGATTCACCCCCCTTCTCAATTGTTTGTCCTTGTTTTGCTAGCATTTTCTCACACTTTTACAAACTTTGTCAGATCTACCTTATAATTGCAAAAGGAAATTAAAATTTCCTCTACAATTATGACCTTAATCTTTTATAATGCAAACCTCCTATATATCTTGCTTAAGATCTTAAAATACAACATGCTTCTTCATGATAATACATGAATTTCAATTTTCATTATAAAAGCATGCTAAATTACCACTACTATTCCCTCATTTAGTGTCATTTCACCTAATAGGGAATCATTTACATCTTAAGTCCTGAAGACTTCTCATAATTTGCTTCTAGATGTAACAATACATCTTTAAATTTTATGAGAATACCTAGAAATCAATAGTAGTCATCGATATTTCTTCCTCGACTATAAATTTGCAAGATCTAGAACATTTATGTATTCTTTATTAGGTTCTTTAGACAGAGTCGCCACCTCTCTTCAGAGGATTCAACTTCAAACAATATGACATTCTTTCAAGAGTAAATCTTGTTCTAGGTTTTCTCCAATAGTGAAGTCACACTCAAATCCTTTGATCTTTGTTGTAATCAAACCTTTTCCATGTCTAATAACTTCTCAATTATCTAAACAAGATGTTCAAATTCACCAAAATATTAACTCTATGAAAATGGATATTTCTCTTCTTCTCCCCCGCAGAGTCGCCATTTTGTTGGTTTTTTTTCTAGCAGACCCTTTGAATTCTCTAAAGGGTAGTCAACCCTTATGGTTAAGAATCCTCAAGGTTAGTGGCCAACATAATGAGTAAACGACTTTGAGGTCTTTACTCCTACACTTTAGGCTCTGTGGGACCTAGGAGGGTATTCCTTATTGTGTTCATGTGAGGTATGCCTAGTTGAGAACACATTCTACATAGATTGATTCCTATTAATTGCAAATAAACACAATTCATTGAAGATTTGGCAGACCTTTGAGAAAATGATTGTTTATTTGCTAGGAGTCCAAGAATATTCAAATTCATACTTCATAATTGAAATATTTTTAAATGAATGTTGCTCTCATTTCAAATCTATAGCTAGGCATGCAGATAGCTCATTTACTTGCAAGATTTATTTGAAAAATAGGACAATGCTTCAGTAATTGGGAGTATGGAGTCAAATATATAACAACCATTAGTATATCATCTATTTATCTCAAAAATTGGTGTAATATTTCCATAATGCTTTGCAATATGAAAAATCACAATGCCTGAAACATAACTTCTTACCAAATCCTATGCAATTCCTTACAAATCTATGATCCTCTTTAAGCATTTTAATCAACTCTTTGAGCTAATGAAAAAACAAAACCATACATTCAACTAAACAACTAAAGATAAACGAGAACACCATTGATATTTTCATTTATAACTTGTAAAAAGTTACATAGGAGAGTATTTTCTTCAGAACTAAGATTTATTTTTATATCTGTAACTTCTATAAAAATTATTTAAGATCATTACATATGGGACTCATACCCAAGACAATAAATTGTTCTATTCATTCATATTTTCTATATTGTGCCTTTGAACCTAGCTTCTGCCTAGACTATTTTCCAAATTCAAAATTCAAACCATTTGCAATGAGCCATGAAATCCCTTTTATAGCATAAGGGAGCAACAAGCATCCAGATCAAATGCAATTACATTTCATGAAACATCTCAAAATGCATTTCAACATTAATTTCATCTTAATTAGGGCCACTTCTTGGACTGTTATATTCAATCATTCCTAACTATGGGAAAGCAAAAGAAAAAAGAGCACCATGTAATTGGTCAGAGAAGAACCAGCTAGCCTTCCAAAAGGCATCGTTATCAAAACTAGCACGTTCATGCTTGAACTGCGGAAGTCACCATCAGTACCAACATTGTAGATTAACGAACCAGCCACAAGAGAGTTAAGCCAGCGTAAAAGTCCAAAAAACCAAGCACCATTTTATAGGAGGAAACAAGTACTACCTTGCCTTGTCAGAAGCTGAGTAAGCACACCTGCTTAGTCTTCTGACTAAAATTGGAGTAGCTATTATCACTTCTTCGTTAGAATCACCATAGGGCAATATGGAAATAAGACCATGGCCAGAATCAGGGTTTGTTCCTTCTCCATCACTTGAAGAACTATCAAAAACCTCAAAGGGAAAACGTGCTTTCCCAAACGAACCTTAGGACCCTTACTTTGCTTCTTCAATTCCTCCCAAATCTCAACAAGTCTTTTCCCTCTAAACTTGACCAATTCTTTTGAAATGGTATTGTTCCTAAAGTTGAAAGTACTTCAGACAATAGTTTTCTCACCCTTCTTATGAACACTTATTTTATCCTTCATAATAGTTGGAATCTCCATTGTATCAGGTTTAACTTCAAGGACATAAATAAGAGGTTCCTGCATACTTAACCTCCTAGACCTTCTAACTGGTGTAACTGGAATACTTGGTTCACCCATCTTACCTAGAATAGCACAATGACCAACAACCTACCTTGCAGAAGTTACACCAGCCTAAACCCACAAAATCCCCTCTTATAGAAATGAAAACCCAAACCAATCCCACATAAACTGAAACAGAGCACAATTGAGCTACAACAATGATATCACCCTAGGAAACTAGAAAATGATAACTAGATTGCATGCACGCATACTCACAAACCCAGGGATATCACACCACCACTTCTGTGATTTACTCAACACTCCAATGTCACTCTTCCAGTACTTACAACAATTATTTCAGCACCTTGATCATTGCAGATGATGAGACAAACTATAGGGAATCCTCATTAAATAGAGGGATTAGAGCATATGGCATTTAATGACCACCCTGGCTTGCTTGAGCAAACAAAAAATCAATCACTCCATGTTAAATCCCCATTTTGGATTTAAAACTCAAGCAATGGAGTCAATTAAGGATCGCCACTTTCCTTTCCATCCATACTTGGAAACAACGATGAGGTGTTGAAAAGCTACCACATAACCATCCACATCCTAGCCATAGCAATTGCAACTTGCCAATTGTTGCAGAAGTTACCCTACATTTCCTTCAATCTTTACTAACAAGTAGAAATTCACATTCAAAGGGAATATTCCCAAATAAAACCCCATCGCTAGTCATCATAAATGGTTAAACCTTCTTGATCATTTCAGTGATGAAGACCTTCCAGCAATGTCTCCAAATGACCTGGGCCATCGCATATCACCAAAATGAATTTGAAGTTGGAGATATCTTTGGCGATGGGCCAAAGTAGCAATAGAACATAAGTCTGACATGTGGCCACCACACTACTCATTTTCTCCTTCCATCGCTCATCATTGAATTTAGGTTAAGATTTGAAAACATTTCAGTGATGGGCAATACAACACACCAACATACCCATCGATCATCATAGAAATAAGGCCAAGGGTTTAAAATACTTTGGCGATAAAGGGAAAATGTAACTCATCGCTTGTCGCAGAAAGGAACCCACCATTGGAAAGAAATTTAGCGATGGGTGACCACTTGAGTGGATGGATATTTCCCACATGCGTAAAAGGTGTTTTTAAAGGAGAGGCCATGACTAGGCTGACAAGACTCAACCCTCAAAGGAAAACTTAATCATAAGTCCTATGCTATAAAATATTTGGCTAGACTTTGGGATAATTTGAAAAAATGATAAAGCTTGAGGTAACCGGTGAACCTAAGACAAAGGGGCTGGTGAAAACATGCATTTGATGACTCATATGGTGACTTAGATGATAGGGAACCAGCTATAACAAGTCAACATAGGATTAAAAATCCCAAGGTTTAATAACGAAAAACTATGAAATGAGGGTTTCTAGACCAAAAGCCTAACCCATCCATGGACGCATAAGCCTACAATTATGACCAAAACAAGATTTAGTCAAGACTTTGTAAAAAAAAAATTGAAGCTCTATCAAAACCCACTATGGTCCATCTACAGAATGGACCATAGCCTCTTGTGTTGTATTTTATTTTGTGTTTAAAAATATTTAATGTTGAATCTTGTGACTGTTTTTAAAGTCAATTAAACTTTTGATGAGGGTTTTGGGGCATTTTGGAAATTATTTTATTATGTTTGAATTTCAATTTCTTTTTGAGGGTTTAAAAAGGTTGAATTAGTTTTTTGATTGGGTTAATTGACCCTAATTTAACCCCTAGGATGGTTACCTATGGGTTAGGGGTCAAATCAAGCCCATAACTTCTTAAAATTACAATTTGTGACCATTCTTAGAAGGGTGCCATATTTTGGGGATGCAATTGGAGTGTTGGCTCCAAAATATCATTTATGATATTTAAAGGCCTTTGTTGAGTGTTGAATACTCTTTGTCCTTTCACTTCTCCAAGAGTTCTCACAAATGTGTGAGAACTTGTGGCCCGAGGTGTGTCCATAGGAGTAAATAGGAGATTGAAATGTGTCACTCTCTCCTCCAAGGGTTTCTAACCCTTGACTCCTATTTCAATCCTTTTGAAAGCTAAAGGCACGGGGGAAGGAAAATTTGGCTTGGGCTTGGAGGAGTAGAGATTTGGAGTTCATCTTCAACCCTCCTTCATTCTTGGCTTGGATTTGAGGTAGGTTTTTATTCTGCATTTATGTGTTTTCCCCTTTTCTTTTATCTCTTTGTATGGAAGTGTGAGAAGTTGGTTTATGTGGATTTTTTTGGTTCATTTTATATTCCTTTGCATTTCCATGTGTTTGGGTTTAGGGTTGTATAGGATATAAACTCACCCATTGTGGGAAGAGTGTCCTTGTGGGGGATAGGAATGTTTAGGAACCTCTATGGGGATATTGTTCCTCCTTTGAGAAGGAGAGGCAAGAAAAAGGGGGTATGAGTACCCTAAATTTGTTTCATGATAGTATGGTTTATTGGGAGATTGTTGTATGAAAGGTGTATGATATGAAGAATTCGATGAATGGGTGGATTGGAGAAGAAGAAAATTTGTGATGTTTGGTCATTTTAACTTGCTAGAAAATCTCCCCATATAGAAATGAAGTCCACCTCTATCCCCATCTTTGGATTCTTGAAGAATCCTTATGTAAATGTGTGAATCATGGTTGAGAGTATCTTTGTTGAATGTTGTGGTTTGAAATGAACTATTTCATGTTATTGTTGTGTGTACCTATACCCTTTGGTTACCTCCTAGCTCGGGGGTGGTTTTTGAGCAAACCTATGGATGGGAGGTGATCTTATCTATGGCCATGGGAGAAGATCTTATGTGTATATGTGCAAGTCTATGATATTGCAACTTCCAGTATGGAGAAAAACACCTCTTCTTGTACAATGGAATAAAGAGATTAGAATAATTGATACAGTGTTTGTAACACGTGTTTATAAGTTTATTTATTGTAATTATAATTGTGACTTTAGATTCTTTATGCCCAATGTAGTGTTGAATTCAAGTCATTGAAAGAGATGGAATAAATTTGTTTACCATTGTTGCATAGTAAGAAGAGATGATTGTTGTTATTCTTGCTTAAAGGGAATTGATGCATACTTTTTGAAAATGAAATGGAGTTCTCTCATTTGAATACAAATTTGTATTGTATTAAATTTTGCATAGAAGTCTGTTATAGTCCAAGTTGGAAAAGATGTATCTTATTGTTATCTTTTCTTCTTCTTGTAATCGAACTATACTTTTGCTGGTAGAATATATGTTTATTTTTGTTACTGCATTAATGACTCCCTAGACCTTAGGACCTAAATTTAAATTATGTTTTTGGGAATATTTTAACATATTCAAATCTATAATTTGATGTCGGCTTGTGAAATTTGAATTTTTGGAAATTGAGGATACATACCTATAAATACAAGGTTAATTTCTAAGTTTCACCTGCAGAGATTTTCAAGCTAGATCTTCAAGTGTTCAATTACAATAGCTAAAGTTATGATCAAGAGCATTCAAGAGCAGATTTATCAGATTTTTATTGCATCATTCAAGATCCAATCATCATGTCAAATTATTCTTGCATCATGCATGTTTTTTGAGCTAACATTGTGATGTAGGTTTCATGATCAAATCAAGCATTCAAAGCACTATTTCAAGCAAGATTTAAGTGTCAAGATTCACATCCGTTGAGGCCATTTCATGTAAATTACAAACCTTCAATAAGGAATTATCTAAGGGTTTGTTGAGTTGTAACATATATTTATTCATTCTTCATTCCCTCTTTCATGCTTTTATTCATTTCAAGGTTTAATTACCAAAACGGGGTTTGACCAACGTAAACCCCCATTCACCAAAAAAAAAACAATTTTTCCCTATTTGATGAAGGAGCATCTAGTGGTGTAGGGAAATCTTGCATCACCCCAAAACAAATCCTTATTTTCTTTAGTTGTTTTGAGTCCCATGATGGCACTTAAGGGATTTAAGATAGTCAGAAGTCAAAAAAGGAAAAAAATAGTTACTTACTATTTTTAGTAAGTCAGCCTAAACAAGCTTGTATGGACCTAAAAAATTTACCCCAAGGTGCAAAACTAAAAAATATGTTTGGTGGTGAAAGAATCATCTCAATACCCTATACGATTTGGGAGATATTAAAGTTTTCATTCTGAGAAATTTCTCCAATGCAACTTCAAATCAAATATGAAAACCTTAGAAGCCCCAAAACAACTTGAAAAGTGGACAAACTGATCTCTAATGGTTTGACATTGTAGATCTCTTTGAGAGCTTTCCAATGATATGTTATAATAGCAAATCAGACACCCAGATAAAAAATTATGGCCTTGTGAAGTTGCCCCACTAAAAAGTGAATTTCATTAAAATATCTTCCTAGGCAAGAAATCAAACGACAGGACTTTTGGTGCCAAAACAAAAGGGAAAGTTGTACTTTCTAGAACATCCTAGGGTGGTTATTGGGTAAAATAAAAAGATATAAGTGAGGGTTGTAGAAGGTGGTTCCATTAGTGTAGATTGTGGTTCCGAATAATATATTTTGTTTTCAAAGTTGATTTTGTTGTAATGAATCAAGCCCATGAGGCTGTAGCATGGTAAGTTTTGAATTTGTAATTTCATTTTCTGAAAATAATTGAAAGTGAGTCGCTTTTTTTTCTCGCATCTTCTATGTTGGTATCTATTGTTGTGGTTTATGAAGTTTTTGGGTGGTGTGGCCCTCATTACTCTTATCTTGTGTTTGCAGATATAGGTGGAAGAAGCTTTGAAGACCTTTTGAAGAGAAAATTTGAAGAAGTTGACAAAGTTGCAAGAGTTGTCATAATTGTTGTCTTACAAAAACTCGCCTATAGAAGTCATTTCTAACATTTCAACACTGCCACTTGAAAAAATTGGAAGATTTAGATCTACATCAAAGGATCCCAAAAGTTGCAAAAAATCCTGATAGTGGACCGATTCACCCCTAGGCAAATGAGTCCCAGTTAGCCTTCAGAAACTAACTTTTGGTGACTGGTAAACACAATTCTTCCCTTCTCATATCTACAATTTAATTTTTAGTTCTACTTATTTTGAGTTTAATATTGTTGTTTCAAGTTTAATTTGGCATAACTGGGTTGATTTACTATTCTTAGTCTTTCTCCCAAAAGTGCCTGGTGAACCTGTCCCTCATCTTTCAATCATAAGGAAATCTAAAGATTCACTCATTGAGTTAACTCACCAAAAGGTTGAAATTAAAGTCTTTGTGTGGATCTCATTTCCTAATGAAATAGTGAAAATAGGTCCCTCAGTGGTTTATCAATCCATTTTGGAATCCTCACAGGAAAACTATGAAGAACCTATCTTTACTTGAAAGATTGAACCAGGGCAACCTAAGGTGTTTGTTTAATAGGAAAAGGTTGACTTAGCTTAATCCCAAGGCTCCAGTAGTCAGGTCTTGACCATACTAGGTTCGCTTTAGGGTATGATGTGATATTGTTGTTAATCTCAAGGGGCCTATAGTTATCTCCAATTTCATTAAGAATCATAAGCATTAAATACAAGATTTCCAGTTTGGTCATAAAATAATCTCATGAAATCAAAAGATTTGCAATAGTGTTTCATGAACATCAACAATTTTTGCTATCACTTAAGTAGGTTTAGCATTAAGCATTCAACAACTTCATAGAAATGAAATATTTTCAATAAATTTCCATTCATTCATCTATTTTTTGGAACATTTTCTAAAATTTAAACATCTAATCTAAAATAAAGCATCAAAAATACTAAAAAATAAAATTTCTCCCAATTATTCTCCACATATGCCCCAAGATTTAATCAAATCAAAGCAAACCACTTTATACTTCACCAGATTATTTCATAGCTAGGTATAAAATGATGTGAGATTTTAAAGAAGGGGGTTTAGCTTGGACACCGAGTAGGTTCTATATGCACCCTTAAATGACACAACACACAGTCTTGTTCAGCTGAACTAACAAAGTCAACTACAAAAATATATGAGATAGGTAGCTATCAAATTAGCTTTGATATTGATTAACTTCTATGTGCATACAAGTTTTTAGTCTAAAATGATTCAAAAAATAGGAGAAAAGAACAAAACTTAGAGAAGTTTTGGCTCTTCCAACATCCACAAATTTTGAACTTCACTTAAAATGAAGTATCCCCTGTCCTTTTATTGAAGTAAGACGTGGGTAGGATAAGACAAATACATGAGAGGAAATCCAAGGGAAAAATCACATCAAGGCATGTGGAATGTGGTGACTAGAAAGAGAATTGCAAATGAAGTCAACGAAGGTCAACCTCCATTTGAACGTTAAAGTCCTTTAGATTTTTTTATCTTTTTTATTATCAAGGTTCCTTCTTGGAACCAAACAAATCCACCAAATGGAATGTAGGAAATTCCCATACATACAGAATGATCAGGTGAAATTTTTGTTCCTACATTTAGGTCCAATCTCGATTTGAGCATTCTAGGAATGAGTAATCCCCATAATAAATAAACTTCTTCACTGCATGCTTAAAATCTAGAGTCCCGATTTCCCGGTATTTGGTCTTCTTGTGCAACAAACTCTATTCCTACATGAGCTCCCAAAACATATTGGTGAACCTAGTAACACCATCGGATCTACCTACAACTTTAGTTTGCTTGACCATCCATACCCAAACTCTGCATCACAATTTGCTTCTTGTGCAATCACAAATTCCACCTATTAAATCCATTTAAAAAAAAATATTTATAAAATCTCATGTAAATAAAACCTTCATTAATTCGTTATCATATACATCCATTGTAAATAACATTCTTTCAAGAAAATCTTGTATTCTTGCATAATTATCCTTTTATACTGGGTTACCAGACTATCGAACTTCTTAGATAACCTTAAAATTTTAAAACTTTTCTTTGCATTGTTACCTACTACCCGGTACTTGGTATTTAACTTTTCCCATGATTTTCCTAGACTTCGGTTTTACCGGAACTTCCATCTTCACCAGACCTCAACTCTCAGACTAGAGCATTTTACATTACCTTTTACATTTCTAACATTCTTGGTTCCTAGTACTCGGTACTCGCAACACTTGGATTATGAAGTACTCTTTCAAAAAGATTTATCTTTGCTTTTCACTTCTAGTGATCTTTCCAACTAGCCAGTACCTACCATAAGTGTTAGTTTTCACTCTGGGTCCCCAAGTCTTATATTCTTGGGGCATGATGTGAGACCACACAACAACTTGCAACCAATAAAACCAAATTTAAACCAAAACTTGAGATTAAATCACCAGTCATAAATTATAATTTATGCATATTTTAAAATAATAACTCTTTACCTTTACCTAGATTATGACATAAAAATAGTAAAATTCATCTAGAAATATCTGTGTGTGCAAGTTGATTAATTCCATTTTTTGGAACTCAGTGAAAAAAATTAGTTCATGAACATTAAACTACATAATTTGGTAATCCTCCAAAGCCAACCAGGGATAGAGCCTTAGTGGCAGTCAAGCGTCCATAGCCCCAACAAGGTTATCTTTGTAATTCCCCAAAACATAGCTCTACTACCAGCCAAGCGTCTATAGCCCCGATAGAGATATTTGGATAGCCTAAAGAGTTGATTTTTTTTTTTTGTATCTCTTTTGATATTTCATTGATAGCTCATTTTTCTTTTGATATTTCATTGATAGATCATTTCAACTTGCAAGCATTGAAGCCCGCTATTAGGTTGGGAATTATAGTGGTAGCGAAGGTCACCTTTTGATTTTTCATTTAATGCAAATCCCTTCATAGTTTCACTACTTCCCAAAAACTCATTTAATAATTCCCTGTTGTTGTGTATTCCCGACTAAACTTTACCATTTTTATGCAAAATCCTAGCTAATTACAACTTGCCATATCTTAGAAGATATGCATAAATTAAAATTTAGTAGCAAACAACTTAATCACCAAATTTAAATCTAAATTTAGAACCATTAGTTACCACCCTTCTGATAAAATTTTATGGCAACTACTAAATACTCAGCTAGCGATTCCAATTTGACAGTGCTACACCATATTAATGGATCGAAAATGTCATGATGACACTTAAACATGATCACACTATTCTGCGTTAAATTTGCACACTGCAATGCGCACTTATTGTTTCTTTCAAATTTCTCAAGTGATGACATGTGTTACCTTACTGGCTTCAGTTTCCTTTCTGCTTTGCACACATGGGAACCTTCATGATTAATACGGCTTAATAAAAATATAATGAAATTACCACCATTAATTTTGAAATCTTTAACTTTCTTGATTCGCAATCTTTGTATTGGCCAAATTTGAAGCAAATTGTCACCAATTGTGTGTAAAAAATAATTTGATTTAACATTCTGCTCTAGAGAAACTCATTCAGTTGCCACCTTGCTTATGATTTCCAAAACTTCAATCCAAGCAACTATGTACCGCAACTTCCTCATGATTTTCTATAAATTTTTCACTTCTCTTGAATTCTTCACACTTTTGTTTTGCCTTCTTTTATCATTTTGCATTTTCTACTCTACTAGTGCTTGCTTGCTTCCAAGTCATGGATACTCCAATTTGCTTGACGTGCTCTCATCACCATAATTTTTTCTTCGGTCGTATCATGACTCAAAGGCTTGAAAAGGTTTCTTCATTCAGACTATAGTTTCACTGTGCCAAACTTGAGCTTAGTCCTTGGGGAACAATATGCGGAATCTAGAGCTTACTACTAATTTTATTTTGACTTGAATTCTCGCTTTGTAGCATTGCCCCTAGACATTTGGCTTCTTGTTGAAGACGTTCACTCAACTGCGAATGTGATAGTGTGGCCTAAAATTTGGAGAATCTGGATACTGTTCTATCTGTTGCACATCTGACCATTGGAATCCCTACCATGGATGATATTCCTCGATTATTGGAACATGGGGAAGTAGTTCCATTTTGAAGGATTATTGATTGAATGCCACTACACTGCAATCAGCCCCTTTTTTTTCCTTTTTAATCTCTTTGGCAAGAAGAATTTTATTACTTCAACGAGAGTCTTCTAGACATACACATTACATACACACACACATATATATATATATATATATTAGCTTTGTCATACATTTTTAAAAATGTATTTACTATGTGTGGTTTTATCATTTTACATTTCACAACACCATGTTACAAATGTTTGAATTAAATATCATGTGTATGATAAGTTAAACAGAATTTGCTAATGCGAAGAGGGCTAAAGATTAAAAAAAAAGGAAAAACAAAATGAAAACAAAACCCTACAAAAGCAAACTAACCCTAACTAACTAAAACTCTAATCTAACAAACGACTAACCCTAACAAAGCAATTTATTTTAAGTTCAATAACTATTTCCATTGTTGTTTTGGTATGAATTACAGTAGGTTTATCGTTGAATTCACTGGAATAAATTTCAAATGTCCTACTATAACAATGAATTTCTTTAATTTTTTTGTGTTTAACAAACATAAATTCAAAGGCGTACTTACCAATAATTTGGCTCATATGTATGAAAATGGCCTCATCAAAGGTCGATCTCACACACTTTCTCTAGTTCATCAATACTCTACCTTCTTTCAGCCCTGGTTCATGGTTTTCCTCTTTACTCTGTTCAGTTCCATGAATGGTTCCATCCATTTCTTGATTTTCTTCTCCTCCAAAACTTTTCATGTCTTCGGCCCTGTCTTCACTTTGAACTTTGTCAGACCAAGCGATATCACAATTTATATTATTATCAGAGATAGAAAAATTAAAAACTTGATATTTTGTATCTTGCATAAAATTAGGAAATTTTCCTTTTTTAACTTGTGAATTTTTAGTTTGGAATGAAAAACACACGTCCCCCGCTCAATTTTCCCACTCCTTGTCTTCACTTGTGTTTTCCATGTATGAAGAGAATGATGGCTCATCAATGTTGTTTCCTCATTTTTGATGTAATATTTCTGAGTCTCAGCATTCTCACCTGTCTTCTTGCAAAACCTTAAGATTTTCTTCAAACAATTGTAGTTATCAAATTGTTTTGATATATCAATTGATTTTTTAATATTTTCAATTCAACTAGGGTTATACTCCCTTTTAGGATTCAAAATATTTCTCGCTAATAGTCTCTTTCTTCTAGTAGTTAAAACTTCTTTTGTTAAGGGAATCACCTTATACATAGCCAAACTTACCCTAGTTAAAAAAAATCACAATCGAGTTCAATGTGATCGATTGTATCATGAATTCTACACTCGGTGACTCTACCAAAGGTGAATAAACTCAAAGGATGTAATCTGTGGTTGAGAATTTTTTGGATTTTTTCAACTTCCATTTTTGAAATATCAGCTTGCATTAGACTTTTTCCTTACAAGCTCCCTTTTAAACCTAGAACCAATACAAATTCCTAAACAAAACATAGAGATAAAGATATAAAGAAAAATAAGAGGCCCTCCTTCTAGTGCCAGTTCCTGTTGATGACAATGTCACTCACAACAATAGTGCAAATAAAATCCTCACAGGAAAACTACAAAGAACCTATCTTACTTGAAATACTGAACCAGGGCAACCCAAGGTGTCTGTGTAATTGGAAAAGGTTGACTTAGGTTAATCCCAAGGCTCTGGTAGTCAAATCTTGACCATACTAGGTTTGCTTCAAGGTATGATGTGATATTTCTATTAATCTGAAGGGGCCTATGGTTATCTCTAGTTTCATTAAGAATCATAAGCATTAGATACAAGATTTCTAGTTCGATCATAAAATAATTTCATGAAATCAAAAGATTTGCAATAGTATTTCATGAACATCAACAATTTTACTATCACTTAAGTAGATTTAGCTTTAAGCATTTATCAACTTCATAGAAACAAAATATTTTCAATAATTTTCTATTCATTCATCTATTTTTTGGAACATTTTCTAAAATTTAAACATCTAATCTAGAATAAAGCATCAAAAATACTAAAAAATAAAATTTCTCTTGATTATTCTCCATGCATGCCCCGAGATTTAATCAAAGCAAAGAAAACCGCTTTATACTTCACCAAATTATTTCACAGCTAGGTATAAAATGATGCAAGCTTTTAAAGAAGGGGTGTTTAGCTTGGACATCGAGCAGGTTCTATATGCACCCTTAAATGGTGCAACACATAATCTTGTTCAGCTGAACTAACAAAACTAGCTAAAAAAATACATGAGATAGGTAGCTATCAAATTGGCCTCAATATTGATTAAGTTCTATCTACATACAAGTTTTTAGTCTAGAATGATTCAGAAAACAGGAAAAAAGAACAAAACTTAGAGAAGTTTTTGGCTCTTCCAACATCCACAAATTGTTAACTTCACTAAAAATGAAGTATCCCCTAGCCTTTTATAGAAGTAAGATGCAGATAGGATAAGGAAAATACATGAGAGGAAATCCAAGGGACATATCACATAAAGGCACGTAGAATGTGGTGACTAGTCAGAGAATTGCAAATGAAGTCAACGAAGGTCAACCTCCATTTGCATGTTGAAGTCTCGTGTTTTTTTTATTTTTTGCTGTCAAGGTCTTTCTGGAAACCAAAAAACTACACCAAATAGAATGGAAATTCTATACATACAAAAGAATGATGATTAGTGAATTATGTTCCTACATTCAAGTCCAATTACTTGAACACTGAAAATCTCAAATGAATATGGTTCTTCCATCAGTACAAAACACCAATAAACCATTAAAAAAAAATCTACTAAAAAATCGCTGAGTAAATGATCATGTTGGTCACATGACCACTAGTAGTTTACAATCATATATAATTTTAGGATTAGATTAATAGACTAAACTATTTTTGTCATTGTTGTTGATTGACCAATTTTGGTATTTAGCTTCATTGATTTTAATGCGCATTGCTTTCATATCTAATTCTTATTTGTCATTTTTTTTCCACCTTATGCTTTTAATGTCATTACTGTTGGCACCTAGCCTACTTATTTAAATGTTTTTATTCACCTATATATTTTAACAGTCACTTATTTAAAGTTGTTGATTTTAGTCATTATCGTTGCAATTTACTTATTTTAGTTTCTTTTTGTCTTTTTTTATTCACTAATATATTTCTTCATTGATTGTTGTTAATTGGTCACTTATTTAGTCATTTTTATTCATTGTTCACTGATTTCTATCAATTGGTAGAATATTTAGTCAATTTAATTATTAATTTATGTCAATTAGTAGTATAGTTAGTCATTTTAATTGATTGATATTTGAGGATTTAAGCATAAAACATAAAAATACACATCAATCATCAATTGCACATAATAAGACAACCATTCAGAAGGAAAAATTGGTGAACTTTATTAATAAAAGAAAGGTGTTCTAATTACAGCTTAGAAATAGAGTATTACAATTGTTATTTTCAATCACGAGACTAAAAATCTGAGTTACAATATTGCACAGAAATGACTACAAGAAAGAAAATTCTCCAAAAAACTTCTACAATGATGGAAACACATGCTTGAAGCCCTTTAATGTGAGAACATGCCCCTTTCATCTCTTCAAACTTCTACAACGACGTGGGAAATGCATGCCTATTGAAAGCTTACAAAATTCCAAAACACAACAAAGATAAATCATCATAAAACTATAGCCTTATCAACAAATTTATGTCTACAACATAGGCCCAAAATATGCATATTGAACTTTGATTTCTAACCTGTTCGTGTTTAAGAAAGGTGATATACCGGGATTATAGAATGAAGTTGACATTATAGAATGGAGGCTATCAACACTAACTAGATTGGAACAACATTATTAATATAAATTTATGAGAAACTAAGCCCAAGAATGGCACCAGACTTAATTAGACAACAAAAATGTCAACCTTGGTTCATGTGTTGTCTGAGTAAAGACCTGCACCATGGAATAATCCATTTATACATAAATTCTAAATTAAGTTGATGAGGGAAGATCTTTGATATCCATCTGGGAAGCCTTAACATCCAAAAATTACTAACCTGATGTTTCACAATAAGTTTCCCAACTATGAGATCATCTTTACTTAAGAAACCAAATATTGATCCACTACCATATTGAATCTTATAGGATTCTCCTTCACAAACAAAAAATAATATATATTAATTTTTTACCAACTTCCTTAATATCCCCATGTAAGCAGACTAAAGAAAGTGAGGTTGAGGGTTTGAAATAGAGTGCCATCTTCTTGTTATGTGCTTGACTTTGATGACTTGTATCTTGAATGAAAATAGCAAGCTAGATGCACTATAAAATCATTGTTAATCATTGTTACAAAAATAACCACAAAATCCTCTTTAATTAAAATAATCCTTCTAGATATTTTAGTTAATTTTTAAGAGAGCTAATTTCACTATCCAAATAACCATCAATCTATTTGCTGTATATAATTTCCTAGAATTCATAATTTGAATGTAATGAAACTAACCATAATTACCAAAGATTTGACACCAAAATGTAGTACAAAATGAATTGTTCGACAGAATGCCTCAAAGAGATGTCATCTCATAGAATGAAATGATATGATTGCAGAATGTGAACAAAATGGATTTTTCAAGGAAGCTCTCAAAACCTTTGAATTAATGAAGCACTCTGGAACACCAACATTGTAAGCTTTGCTTGTGTTCTAAATGCATGTAGTCATGCAGGTTTAGTAGATGATGGTTGCACATACTTCACACGTTAGTAACCCTTATTGTATTGCATATATAGTTGATAATTAGGTGTGCATGGTTGACCTCCGTGCCTGTGTTGGCTATCTTGAGGATACCCTAAACATTATTATTGAGATTCCAGTTAAACCTTTAGTTCTTGTGGATCATATATGAATATAGGTTGAGTATTCTAGCAACACTGCTTTTTTAGTTGAATCCTAAAAATGATACAACTTATGTTCTTCTCTAAAACATCTTTGCAGAAGCGGGTAGGTGTGGTGAGGTTCAAATAGTAAGGAGATTGATGAAAGATAGAGGAATTAAAAGATACCTGCATGTAGTTGGATTGAAGGGCATAAAATGGTACATGATTTTTGTGTAGGAGACAGATCACATCCACAAACATGGGAGATCTATGCAAAATTGGAGAAATTGGCTTGGAAAATGAAGGTAGTAGGGTATTTCCAGATTCAATACTTTACTCAATGTTGTGGAATAGAAGAAAAAAAAATCATTTATTTTCCACCATAGTGAAAAGTTAGAAATTGCATTTGGTTTGTTAAACATGGCTCATGGTACAACTATTAGAGTTGTTAAGAAGCTTCGAGTATGTTCTAATTTTCACACTGCATCTAAATTCATCTCCAAGATTGTTGCAAGAGAAATTATTCTAAGAGATGTGAACCATTTCCATCATTTTAAATAGGGACAATGTTCTTGTGGAGAATATTGGTGATGCTAAATGAAACAATCTGAAAAATAGGCTTACACTATAATAATGTGCACTACATCAGATATCTAGTAATAATGAAGTGGCATCCATCAAAGCATAATAGCGGGGATTTTTTTTCTCATATGTTGTAGCTACAAGTGCCCTACTAGACATACATAAAAATGTGGAAGCAATATACATAAGGCAAGCAAATTGTTTCAAAAAAATGCCTCAAAGAAATGTGATATTTCTTTTTATAGTTTAAGTGTGATACCACACTGTTTTGACATGATCCTTGCGGTGATGCGGGATGTTGCCGCTACACTACACCATTATTGCTCGACCTTCATGATAATACAAAATGTTATCACTATATTGCACCATTATTGCCTGGCCTTCATGGTAATGTGGGATGTTACTGCTACACCGCACTGTTATTGCTCGGCCTTTGCAGTAATGTGAGATGTTACCCCTATACTACACCTTGTCTTCTTGGCTCTTGTGGGAATGTGATAAGTATTTGAGTTACCACCATACCATACATATAGTGCTCATCCTTCACAATAATGTGGGATGTTACCACTACACCCCATCATGTCTTCTTGGCTCTTGCAGTATGGCAGTATTTTGAAACTTGTCACAACAGTCTTATGAAACTTGTCATAACCATCTACTACCTTGACAGAGCAGTCTTATGAAACTTGTCAATATTTATGGGCACCTTTTAAATTACATTCAGATCTATAAGAAAACTATCCTATAGGGATGACAGTCCCAAGAAACATGACAATGGTTACACCAATAAATAGTTAAATAGAAACCATAAATTTTCAATGCATAATGGAGATATATAGAGATTTAAGTCAATGAGAAAACATCCATGGAGAATTGTCATCAAAATTATGACAATCTAAGAGTTTTTAGTAGAAAATAATATACCCTCAAAGACCTAACAGTCATAATAGACCTAGTGATAGCTTTCAGATTCATAAGAATAAATTCATAAGAGAATAGATGCAAGAGCATGAAAAGACACTGAGATGGAAGGGTAGTTGGTAGAGTTGAAGAATCAGACCTGTAGTGAGAAGGTAGGAAGAACATAGTAATTTATAGTCAAGAGCATCATGTCAGTTTCTTAGGTGACTATATTTGGGCAAGGAGAGAACTTAGTGACAATATTACCATCAAAACAATAAGGATACTCAAAACCCTAGGGCCTTTTTCAACACCTTGTAGAGATCTCAAACATGCATGAAAATATTTCATAGAGACTAAAATTATCTCTATTTTTTATTATCACAAAAACTAACAAAAATTTAGATTTACAAGTGATGAAAAGAAGTACATGGAAACTATATTATGCTGAATTTTTTTATAAAAAAAAACTTAACCATTAGCTATCTAATACATTCTAACAAAATATAAATATACAATGAAATATTATGACTAAAAAAATGATAATTTTAATGGTTATCTTAAGGTAGACAAAAAATAAATTGTGCAAGTGAAAAATACTACTCTTAGATTATTTTGAACAAATAACATTTTCATTTACATCATTTTCAAGCAACATCTTTTTAGATCCATCTAGTTGTACAAAAATAAAATTAAATCTACAATGATTTCAAAGATCTAAAGGTTTAAAAATCTGATATTTTTAGATCTATTCTTGGCTATATCCTGCAACCTTTATCTGGTAAGGTCGAATTCTGTCAATTGTTGCTTGGGTGAAAAGTCAAAGCTATCCTTGACACTTGGTAAAGTTATGGCTAGCAACAAGATCTACAAGCTGAGGAAGTTCTTCATGGATGAAATTGGGAATAAAATTTAGAATGGAAAAGAGAGTGGAAAAGTAGAATTTGATGAAACTCTTGCAAAGTTCAGGTTAATGACTGATGCTTTTGTTCATTGTTATGATGGGAAAGATTCTGAATAGTCATCCCAGAATAAAGGATCTTACTATGATTTTGAGAGCATCTTCTATATAGCAGGTTGTCTTAGATAAAATAAATGAAGCAAACAATTGGGAAAGAGCCAACAATTTTGAATTTCAAACAATGGTGTCTTATGTATAGACTCCCCCCTATGATTTTCTCTTAGAATAAGGTATAGAAATTTAGAATTTGAAACTATGGTATATGAACAACTATTTAGCCTATTTTTTATGCTACAGTAATTAACTATAGGCTAGAACATATCTATTTCAACATAAAATACTAAGTGCAATTCACCTCAAACTCTGTTGTACCTAAGTATGGCAGTACTTGAGCTTTTGGTGTTTCTAGACAAAACCTATAGCAAAAAAGTGTAGTCTCCATCTAAAGGAACCATCTTCGGAGCTCTTCCCTAAAATGAGGGTTGAAAACAATAGAAGAAAAGCAATACCATAATTCTAAAGTAACAATTTGTATCAAGCCAAATGTCAAAAATTATAATTAAAAATACAAATCCTTACAATTGGACCTCAAATTGGACCAAGAAGATTTATGATTTTATCGTTAGAATGTAGGAACTTTCTTTGTTAGAGCTTCATGACCTCAAATTGCATCTCAAATTGGATCGAAAAAATTTATGATTTTATCTTTAAAATGTAGGAACTTCCTCTGTCGAAGCTTCACTAACTCAAATCGGATCTAAAATTGATCTAGTAGATTTATGATTTTATCTTTACAATGTACAAACTTTCTCTATCAGATATTAAAGATCTCAGGTTGGATCTCCAATTGGACCAGCAGATTTATGATTTTATCTTTAAAATAAAGGAACTTCCTCTGTTGAATATTCAGAAATTCCTCTAGTTAGGTTCTGCTTCCAACTGAAAACACCTGGAAGTGTTTCACATCGGCTCAAGGTACTCTCCAACTTGGTTATGACACTGATGGCAATCCATTTTTTTCCTGAACTGTCCATACCTAAACGTTGCATCACAATCTATTCTTCCTGCACATAAAAATTCCACATATTAACCCCTTCTATATAAAACTCAAAATCTTCATAAAACAATAATTAATAAATCATTTCAGCTTCAGAAAGAATTCAATGTCATTTACTATCAAAACAAAAGTTGTATAAATCACAAAAAATCCATGAAGCAATCAATCCAAAGAGAAAATAATCAATATAAGTCCAAATGGTTATGTTGTAATAGTAATGAAATCACCATAAGAGCACAACCGAGGAATAAATTCTTGTGACTATAATTTTGTGATCCATAACTCTATTGGTCATGTGAGACAGTTGTACTATAACAAATACAAGAAGCATTCACGTGTGACCCAAATTAATGTGGCTATGTTGTGATAGAAATGGAGGCACTCAAATGAGCTTAATTCATGTACAAATCATTGTCATCACAATTAGGCGTCAATCATCATTGGGTGCATTTAGGTTGACTCAAGTTTCAAGTTATAATGTAATGATAGCATGATCCAATAGTGATTACCTATTGTTGCAATAAGGATCCTATAACTCTTGTTGATATGCAGAGTGGTTGTGTTATATCAATTATGTAGTGCATTCAAGCACAACCCATGTTTAATGGGCTATTCTAGAGAGTGATCAAGATTTTCTAAACCTTATGAATGTTACTTAAAAGTGTACAGCTTAAACTACACACCAAGTATGTTACATACTTGAATGCAATCTTGGGTTACCACAAAATATAATAATGTGATCTGTTAATAACCATTATGGAAAGTATTAAAGCAAGACCCATGCTATATAGGATACATTTCCCTAATTAGGTTTACATACCTTAATGATCAAACACAAGCTTCCCACACAATCTAGGATACAATCTAAGATCATACCACAACCCTATCAAGACAACTAATTTTATGACTCAAGAGTTAAGGTTGTTTCTTAATACCAACAGAAGCATTGGTAAGATCATGACTAGGGTAAAAACCCTAGGCCTCCATAGAAACATAAAAAATAACTCTAGTAGATTAGCGATGTTGAAATACCAAAAAGATTGAAACATTGTAGCAAATAACAAAATCATTCAATCTAAAGATTGTAGCCAATAACAAGCACACTATGTAGCTCAGTGACATTTGTAAATGTAATCTATGGTAAGAATAATGGTAGTCACTTGAGGTGAGACAGTCAAAAAGAGGCTAAGCAGTGACAAGATAATAAAGCTCAATCCTTGCATAGTAAACTGGAGATTTTAACAGTGAGTTCATTTATCCCCTTGCTCACCTTAAGGGTTTTTCAAATGATTTTAGCAGCGTTAGACAAGCAAAATGGAATCAAGGAATGACTGTTCAAATGAAGTAATAGTGGTAATCACAAGTTCAATGTTTCTTCTTAGCCATTGTATAATGGAGGTAGTGGATTGCATGTTTGAGTAGTCATTTGAAACTCATCAAAGATGCGAGAATAGTGAATAATACCCTGTGGACTGTGAAGTAGTGATAATAAGGTTGAAGGATCTTAAGACCCACAATACCATGAAACAATGAGTCCCCTTTAGTAAGTAAGTAAGTAGTCTATAGGACATAGTTTTAGTTTATAGAAGGATGCTCATGAAAGGAATCTCCAAGTGACATTAAGTGATCTATTTGAGATTGTAACTAAGGGTGCAATATTTAGTCTTAAAGGACATTAGCAAAGTAGTAAATGTGCAAGAAAATCAAATTATACACATCAAAAAATTCACAATGTTATCTTGCATAATGCCTTGAGTTTGAAGACAAAAATATTATTGTATCTTGATGAAAGTAGTGACCTTAATGGTCAATCACTGGAAACCATGATTCTAAAACATGTTATTGTGCTTACAGAGGCAACATTTTAAGCAAGGCAGTGAGTGGTGGTTTGGAACAATGGCAAGTGTGGACTTGCTTTAAATGCATACTATGCAATCTAGCTTAAGATAATGTTCTTAGAAGAGATTGAAGGTGGATTATGGAACTCAAGGGTTACCATGATAAGGATTAAAGAAAAGACTGAGATCTATTTAAAAGCCATAGTCATGAAGATATTAAAGATGTCACATGCAAAACCCTAGCAGCTAGAGTAATGAATACAGTGCCAAAGAGGACAGTGTGTTGGGGTAGATTTAGGAGATCTCCACATTATCTAATCACAGGAAAAAATCATTCTAAACCCTATATAGGATACATTGGTACTTCAAAAGCATCTTATTTATTTTCTAAAATTAAAAGAAATCATTCTAAACCCTATATAGGATACTTTGATTCTTCAAAAGCATCTGAAGGAATTTGAGATTATGAAAATATATGTCAATTAAATACCTGGATTACAAATAGTAGCGCGAATAATGTAACCCTTGTTGAGCAAAGCAAGAATGAGATAAGAAACAATGAATCCTATGCCTCCTATCATACACATCTCCTTACTATTCTTTGTCATTCTTTACTAAGACTCTTCTCCATTTTGATGAGCTATGACTAAAAATAATGCTTCGATGAAGGTTTTAGAGTATGTTAATTAAAATGAAAACTCCATTCTGGCGGGCTATGCCTGAAAATAAGATTTTGATGAAAGTTTTAAGGTATGTTTATTGAAGTTTTAGAGTATTTTGGTGGGCTATATTCTTGATTCCTTAAATGATTTATTGAAATGGATTGTGACTAAATAAATTACTAACTATTTAGTCATTTTTATTTGTGTGACTAAATAATTTTTAGTCAATGACCAAATTAGTCATTTATTTACTCATTTATAGCTACAAAAAATGGGTAGAATTTATTCATTTTTACTTGCTGTGACTAAATTTTTTAGTCACCTAGTCATTTATTTGTCAAATTCTACTAGTTTTCGTTGCATGCTTAAAATTTAGAGTCTCGATTTCCCAGTATATGATGTCCCTATGCAACAAACTTTATTCTTGCATGAGCTCCCAAAGTGTATTATTGAACCTGGTAACACCATCGGATCTGCTTGCAACTTTAGTTTTCCTGACAGTCCATACCATAACTTTGCATCACAATTTACTTCTCCTGCAATCACAAATTCCACCTATTAAATCCCTTTAAAAAAAAAACATTTATAAAATCTCATGTAAATAAAACCATCATTAATTCATTATCATATAAATTGTTAGGAAATAACTTGCACAATAGAAGAATATGATATGAAATATGCTGCAAATACTTGATAATAACTGAGAATAACAAGCCACTTCAAGGGGGCAAACCTCCAAATATCTCTAATGAGAACACACTTCACAACTTGATGATGAAATAAGACTCACAACCTCCTATATATACCTATTTATGCCAAGGATATCACCTAGGCCAACTTAGACACACCTATATAAGACCAGGCTGACCTAAACAACTAAATAACAATATACTATAATGATAATATGACTTAATAGAGAGTTAAGATATTACAAGCTGACTATTCATAACCAATGTACAATAATATTAAGGGCATAGCTGCCCCTTCTTCAAAGAAGCATTGTCCTCAATGCTAATCAAGTTTGGAAAATTTTGAATGAACTCCTCGTCTTCCCATGTGGCATCTTCAACTGGTAAATTCTTCCATTGGATGAGATACTCAGTGATAGTTCTATTCCTCAGCTTCTTTGTGTGTGTTTGACAAATGCACTCTGGTTCCAAAATGATTCTCCCTTCTTCATCCAACTTGGGAAGTGTTGTTTGAGTGGGAATATTATGCCCAATTACCTTCTTCAAATAGGAAACATGAAAAAATGGATGTATCTTTGTTGTTGGTGGCAACTCAAGCTTGTAGGCAAGACTACCGATCTTCTACATGATTTGGTATGGAACATAATACTTTGGAGACAACTTATTATTATTTATTTGCTGCTTTAGTGAGATTTTCTTATAAGGCTGCAATCGCAAGAAGACCCAATCCCCAACTTCAAAACTTCTTTCACTACAATGTTGGTATGCCTGTTGTTTCATTCAATTTTGTGCCATGGCTAAATTCTCCTTGAGTCACAAGTACTTGTTGTTGATGAAGCAAGTGGTCTTCTATAGCTGAACTCTTGGGGACCTGTAATTGATGATGTGATGGAAGGAGGGATGATATCCATAAAGTGCCAAAAATGGAGACATTTTTGATGAGCTATGAAAAGAAGTGTTATACCACCATTCTGCAAGTGGTAGCCAATCTACCCACTGGGACTGTTTCTCTGAAGTGAAACAACGTAGATATCCTTCCAAACACTTAACAACCTCTGTTTTCCCATTTTATTGAGGTTGGTATGAAGAGCTAAGAGCCAATTGAGTACCCAAACATGAGAATAAATCTTTCCAAAAGTGACTAGTGAAGATAGGATCACGATCACTAACAATAACTTTAGGTATACCATGTAGCTTTTGGATATTCTCCAAAAAAGATTTAGCCACTGCACTTGCTGTAAAAGGATGTGCTAATGCAATGAAATTTGCATATTTAGTGAGCCGATCAACTACCACCATGATGACATTATGAACTTTAGATTTGGGAAGCCCTGTGATGAAGTCCATGGATATCTCTTCCCAATGCTTGCTAGGAATAGATAAAGGTTGCAAGAGACCTGGTGTCTTAATTGTATCCCCTTTATGCCTTTGACACACCAAACATTCAACCACAAATTTTTGATCGCCCTTTAGCCCTTCCCAAAAGAAATCTTTCTTGACTCGATGATATGTCTTCAAAAATCCTGAATGACCACCCACTGGAGACTCATGCAACTCTGTGAGAATCTTGATTTTAAGGTTGGAATTCTTGTAGAGATACAAACACTCTTTATACCAAAATTATCTCCTTCCAACAAAACTTATTTGAACTATTAGGATCACTTTTTAATTGCTTTCGATGATATTACTTGTCACAACATCGTTTTGCCCACTCTGCTTTGGCTTCCTCACCCAATTTGCTTGCTAATAATATTGAAAGAAGGGGCACACAATAAGGCTTCATCTTTCTCATCCTTCGCCAAATGGTGCATCTGAAACGTATTTTCTTTCCTTTCTTATATATACAATCTCAAAGTCATATCCTAACATCTTAGTGACCCATTTTTGTTGCTCTTCAGAAGATAGTCATTGTTCCAAAAAATATTTTAGGCTATCATGATCTGTCTTAACCTTGAAATGTCTACCCAATAGATAAGGCCGCCATTGTTTTACTGCATGGAGTATTGCTAGCATTTCCTTCTCATAAATAGGTTTTAGTAGATTCTTACCTTTTAATTGATGACTCTCAAAAGCAATTGGTTGACCTTCTTGCATGAGCACTGCTCCTATCCCATTTCCAGAAGCATCACATTCCACAATGAATTCCTTGGTGAAGTCGGGAGTGGCAAGTACTGGAGTTGTACACATAGCCTCCTTCAATCTCTCAAATGTTGTATTGGCGGACTCATTTCAATGAAAAGAATCCTTCTTCAATAGAGTGGTGAGAGGTGCTGCTACACTACCATAATTCTTCACAAATATTCTATAGTAACCTGTCAATCCCAAGAATCCTCTCAGTTTCTTAATGGTTTTTGGAATAGGCCATTCCATGATAGCCTTAATTTTGTTAGGGTCCACCTTTGCTCCTTCATGTGAAACTATGTGTCCCAAATACTCCACCTCTGTAAGACCAAAAGCACACTTGGATGGCTTAGCATAGAGTTTATGATCTTCAAGTATTTGTAATGCTTAGTCCACATGTTGCAAATGTTCTTCCCAAGTCTTGCTATAAATCAATATATCATCAAAGAATACTAACACAAACCTCCTCAAGAACTTCTTAAAATGGAATTCATCAAACTTTGGAATGTAGATGGTGCATTGGTAAGACCAAATGGCATCACCAAAAATTCATAATGACCCACACGAATCTGAAATGTTGTCTTACAAATATCTTCCTCCTTAATCCAAATTTGGTGATAACCAGATCTAAGATCTAACTTGGTAAAAAACATAGCTCCATTTAATTCATCTAGCAAATCATCAATGAATGGAATTGGAAACTTATCTTTAATATTGTACATGTTGAGCACTCTATAATTTGGACACATGCACCAAGTATCATCCTTCTTACGTACCATCACCACCGGCGAGGAGTAAGCACTTTAGCTATGCTGATGATTCTGCCTCTAGCATCTCTTCAACAATTTTCAATCCTGCTCTTTTGTATGTGTGGATACCTGTAAGGCCTGATGTTCGGTGGTTGACTCCCTGGGACTAACTGTATGGCATGATCATGATCCCTCTTAGGAGGAATTCCTTTAGGCATATCTCCAAGAACAACTAAGTGACGATCAATTATAGCTTGCAAATCACGGATGAGTAAAGAGTAATAGATTGAAGACTTCTAATGAACATAGTTGGGCCACAAATCCTCCTTTCTTAAAAGCAACTTTGCATTTGATGAGGAAGCACCATTTGTGGAGATTTTCCTTCCCACATAGCTCTACTAGCCTTCCCTTCTGATTGAAATCTCATGAATAGTTCTTGGAAGTTCATCTCAATTGTTCCCTAATGTAGTAAGCCATTGTACTCCCCAAAACAATATCTCGCACTCATGGATATAGCATACATTGGGGTATCAAGTTGATAATCTCCCATGGATAATTTAATGCTATGACACTTCCTTGAACAACTAACTGTACCACCATCTTCAATCAAAACTTGAAACTCTGGAGTTGGATATATGAAACAATTTAGACGAGTAGCTAACTTTTTGTTGATGAAATTATGAGTACTACCTGAGTCGATCAACACTGTTACCTTTTGCTTCTTTAGGAACCCCACCACCTTGAGAGTTTGTGGAGCATTGAAACCCGAGAGTGCAGGACAAGAAATGATTGGTTGAGAATCATGTGATTCCTCATTTGACTCCCTTTCATCTTCTAGTATGGGTTCCTCCTGGAGTCTTCCTCACTTGGACCTTCAATATAGAACAATTTCTTTCACTACATTTATGTCTTCGATTGTATTTTCTATCACAATTGAAACACAACCCTTTTTCTTTTTTCTCCTCAATTTTTTATAGATTCAACTTAGTAGGTTGTGTTGAATATCCTTTCTCTCTTGTCACATTAGCCTTGCTTCTTAGGAATCAAATATTTCTCTCTACCACGTGTGCTAGATAAAAGACTCATTTATGGAACTAGGGCTAAACATCATTACCTCATGTTGAATGTGATCCTTGAGACCACCAAGAATAAGTCATTCAAGTTTTCCTCAGTAGTGAATCCACCCTTAAGGATAGATTTTGGAATTGTTGAATATAATCCCCTTAAGCTTGATCTATTTGGTAGTTTAGCTAGGTAGAACAGAAGTTATGCGTGATGCTATTATTGCTGTATATTATTGCTTGGAGTTCTCTGTAAAAATTGACCATGAGATGGTGAGCCTTTTTGCAGCAGAAGAGTCTGAAAGCCAATGACACCAAATGAATTGATCCTAGTTCTAAATATATAAGGAAGCCATCGTGACCTTTTGTCCATTTAGGATTTGGTGTACTTCAAAAAAATTCTCCATTTGGTTTATCCATGTTAGAGGATCCTTACCATCGAACTTGCGCATATCCACCTTTGGAAATAAATTCCTAGATCCCATAGGAGTACTAAAGCTTGTGTTAGTAGTAGCTGACCTAGAATTTTCACCTTGGCAGCTTGAGAACTCCTTTCTTGATTCAGCCCTGTAGGTGCTTAACATGTTTCGTATGTCTGATATATCACGTCTTAGGTCACACATATCCATCTTAAAATTGAGGAAATTTCTTCCTTGACCTTATTGATTTCTTCATTATGAGTAATATCCTCGATTGTTTCACCATCCTTATCAGGAGTCTTCCCCGGAGTGACAACATTCTTTTTACCCCTTGTTGCAGGCCCTGTCATGATGGAAACCACTAATATTGAAATAAATCACACAAATGAAACTTAAATTATCTCAAATCTTTACTGTAATCTCCTTTAGTATGTCTTCAAAAACCCAATAAAAATTAGACTCCAATTCAACAATATGTGTGAGATATGTAGATTCCAAAAAAAATAGTGTAGAAACCCTAATTCTATAATAATTCGCTTAATTCTACTCCAATTCTTTTGAAATATATATTGTAGCTTCTTCAATATGTTCTTCAAAAACCCTTTAAAAATTAGAAAAAATTTCACCAAAATCTAAAGATATGCTCTTCCCAAAATAGCCTCCAAAATTGAGAAAAACCTTGCCTCTATGGTCCCAAGATCATGCTCTGATACCACTTGTTATGAAATAACTTGCACAATAGAAGAATATGATATGAAATATGCTGCAAATACTTGATAATAACTGAGAATAACAAGCCACTTCGAGGGGGAAAACCTCCAAATATCTCTAATGAGAACACACTTCACACTTGATGATGAAATAAGACTCACAACCTCCTATATATACCTATTTATGCCAAGGATATCACCTAGGCCGACTTAGACACACCTATATAAGACTTAGGCCGACCTAAACAACTAAATAACAATATACTAATGATAATATGACTTAATAGAGAGTTAAGATAGCCACAAGCTGACTATTCATAACCCAATGTACAATAATATTAAAGTAGCACAAGCATACCTGCAGAAGATTGGGAAAGTCCTGTTAGAGCTTCGAATATGAGTTACACTATATGCTCTACCAACAGAGATATAATTCATTCCTTGAAATGCATGGAATCAACTAAAATGAGGAGTGTAGTAATAAGAGCCTAAAAAAAAATGTCACATCATGCAACCTTTTAAAATTCATTATTTTATGCTAACATTGTTTGTTTCCTGTGAAGGTATAGGAAAAGTCATGTAGCTGATCATTTCATGAAGACATAACAACATGTGCTGTAAAACGAGCTCCCACAAAGGTTGAGACTCGACATGCTATCCCTCAAGCATTTTAAAAGGGATTGAGAAGGAAACATATCCAAAGTGCTCAAGGAAGGACATCCATCAAGTGAGTGCATCATGAAGTGCCAAAATGATTCAAATAGTTGACCACTTCAGACAGTCAATTCTCGAAGTGCAATGAATGAAAAATTAGGAGTGAATAATTGTTCGAATACAAATTCATAATGTGATAGTGAACATGCATACATAATTCCTTGTTTGAAAACAACAAGTACAACTGAAGAAAATGGAAAATTTCCAGGACACCATGATCAATTGTTTCTATTTCAAAATTTGCTATGCAATGATAATTTCACATCATCATACTGTTGTTTGAAGAACAAAAGGTGCATCTGGTAAATGCAATCAAGTGAATGTGAGCAACATCATAGTGGCATTAAAGTAACTTACAAGAAACCACTAGAACCATAATGTCTAAATGTAAATGTTGCATTGAATGAAGTGAATGCATCAATGTATTTGAAAGAAAACAAGTGCATGGAGCAACCATATTTAAGAGGACATAAAATGCATGAAGAGTGCCAAAAATAAGAACACTGGAATTGTCAAGTCAAGCCATTGAATGCAGAATAATAGAAAAAGCTAATTATGGGTACGCCATTGTATCACCACATAAGACAAGTAATAAATGGTGGAAAGAGTTTAGTTTGTTCCATTAAGAGCCTTCCCTGAGTAAGGTAAAATTTGTATTGTGAGAACAAATAAATGAAGTTATAGCAGTGTAAAGAACAATTATCAATAGCATTTTCCTCTTAGAAAACATAGAACCCACTTGGGGCTTCACCTCAAAATAACAAGTGCATAGAATAATGTCATGGATCAAACCCATAAATTGGAATTGCAGAGTTTCAAAGTTCATGTGTTATGGATCAAATCCAAGAATATCTGATCAAAAACATGTTTACAATTATGGCCATAGCCTATGTGAAGGAGTTTTCTTCTGTTTTGAGGAATAACCATGCTGGGGTTTCATGTTCATACATAAAATTCCATCAAAATAAATAGTTTTGAGCTTTTAAAGCTCTGTCAATTGACAAAAATATCAAGTGTTGGCCGTGGCCATGAAGTTCAAAAAACTCATGAAGTAAAGTATTTTGAGTTTAAATGCTTTTTTATGAAAAAGAAAATGAATACTATTTTACATCATGGGTTGAGCCCAGAAATGGGAGAAATGCAAAACCCCTCAAGGAAATGTAATAGAAGTTACATGGAAGCTCGAAACCCATATGGTTTCTTCTTAATGAAAATAAGAGCATATATTTTTGAGTTCATCCAAAAGAATACAGATACAGTGGGTTTACAAAATACCCATATAAAAGAGAAGAAAGCCTGCGACCTGGTGTGTCCTGTTGGCTCTCAAAGGGTTACAAATTTTTGTATAAAACTAAAAACCATTTGGGGTTTTGAATGTAAGAAAATATAAGGAGAAGTAATTGAGGTTCAAGCCTATTTTCAACACAAAGGTGGCATTTCAAAGCAAGTAAGTCGCGACCTGTACTATGGCTGCATTCTTTTTTCAATGTCCATTTTTTTTGCTTACGAAGGAAAAGCTTGTAAAAGCTTTTATTTAAGAGGAAAATGCAAGGAAAATGAAAGAGGTTGAAGCTTACCGTCATCTATAGAAGAGCCTCATAATCTTGCGGCTGAGCCATTACAGAGCCTTTACAAATTCCCATGGTTGAGCCCTTATGGCAGCCGAAGTGGAGATATAAAGCAGGAAAAATACATAACACAAGAGATTTATCAGAAACTACACTTAAGCCTGCGACCTTGAGGCCAAAAGATTGCTTCCGAATGAGAGAAGGAGCCATGAAATGGCTTGAAGATAACTTACCTATGAGTTCTGATGGAGATTTGAATAATAGAGGAATCGATGGCCAGAGCCCTTCACATTTTTCTTGCATAACCCTAACTTCATGATGGCGGCATCATTTTCCAACAGAGAAGCATTTTCTCCAAAAACATCAAGTGAAAATGGGGCCGATAGTTTAGGGTTGTCATATTTTGTCATTAGGGTTTTCCCCTCTTTACCCTAACTCGACTTAGGGTATTTTGCAATGTTTTTAAAATATTAAACTCCTATGTCAAATATATGGTGGTTGAAATACATGCTTTAGGTCGAGCTCTTTCAAAGCTTCAATTGATAATATTTGCCTAAGTTTTTAGGTTAGGTATTTGGATAGTATTTCAAGGTCTAAAACCTTAGGGTTTTAATTATTATTTTTAATGCTTTGCCATGGTGAAAATAAAAGCATTCGTAGGGTATGCTTAGGGTTATTTTTATAGAAATAAATTTAACTTAAAGATAAATATTGTCTAATGCTTGTATGAATTTTTTTTTTGGAGAAAAATCAAAATATAATAGAGATATCAAAGATTGTCAATTTTGCAAAGATTTTTTCCAAAAAATCTTGAGTTGCAAAATCAGGATAGGGATAAGCCTTGTTTTGTAAAAAGAGTTGCAAATCTTGTAAAAGCAAGATAAAGCAATGTTTTTATAAATTGCTTTTATTTTGTTATTTTTAGCAGCACTTTGAAAGCTGAGTTGTTGTCTTTTTCCTTGGGCGAATTTGAGAATCATGGGATGAAGATGAGGTGTTTTTTTTGCTTTTAAAGCAAGTCAAGCCTATTTTTGGGAGCCTTTTGGATGGACATGAAAAAAGTGTGACTTTTCCACTTTTACTATACATTATGGAGCAGTTTTGGATGCTTTTTTTTGGGCTTTTCTCTTGAGCTCGGATTAGGGTTTGGAAGGAGATATTTTGAAGAAACCTTGGACTTTTTCTTAGTTCAGATCATTGTTTTTTCCTCTCTTGTTCATGCAGAGAGTCTTGTAAGCAGTTTTGTACTCAATTTTTTTGAGAGTTTCACTCCTTCATTCAATAAAACAACAGAGTTTCCTTTCTCACTTCTTGTTTATGCTTTGCAAGCAGTAATTTGATGTGTTTTGTGATTCAAATCTATTGAATCCTTTTCTTGTCTTACTGTTGTTAAGTGATTTGTAGGAGTTGCATGCTAATTTAGGTTGTGCCTCGTGTTTATTCTAAACCTTTGCACAATTCACTTTTGGGTTATATGTGTTGTGAGATTGTGAGAATCAAGTTTTAAAGAGGTGGTGAGAGTGAGTTATTATAAGAAATCTTCTTAATGTTGGTCAATAATTTTAGGTGATAGAATTTCAGCCATAAGTTTTAAATCCAATTTATCCTTCTAACTCTTTACCTCAAAAAATCACTTAGAATAGGAATTATCATTCGGAGAACCAACTCACTCTGGAGATTCCTTCTTCACTCAGATCACCCACTTCTGAAGAAGGTTTTCATGTGTTAACAGATAGTTAAGTTTTCTGTAAGCTTAGCATAGGGTGCATATCTGATTGATAATAGTTTTTGGCATGCCCGGTGGGACCCTGAAAATTGATTTCAAGAAGATTTTTAATTTCTAAACTTGTTGTTTGGTGTATGCAACAATTTTATTTCAGCCTTTCAGAGGTTTCTTATATACCTGGCGACTTTGTCTCTGTTTTTGCATGTAGACTTAGTGCAACTTGCGCATGAAAAAAATACAGACTAGATCAAGTTCTTCGCCATTCGAGTACCAACAGTTATCCCCACCATGAAGGAGGAAAAAGAACAAAGAGATTGTTTGAAAAACCTGTGAGGTGAAATTCAACACCTCTAGTTTTCAACTCTATAGTTCTATCACTAGGAAATCCTGTTCCTATAGCGCAATTGTCGCCAATGGCAAGACAACACCCATTTGCACCAACAAGCATAAAGGTTTTTGGATTCTAAACATTTAGTTCCTAGTAAAGACTTTCGTTCAAGGTGGACATACACATGGAAAGATTAGCTCAAGATTATTTTAATCAAGAGGCCTCCTAGTTCCTTCCTAAGAAAGGATTTTGACGTGTCATGCAAACA